>ML296888.1:6856-19709 GCA_005239495.1 Nicotiana undulata | reverse complement strand
AAACTTAGAATTGATAAAATTTGATTTTAGCCATGAATTTGAGCATGAAAATTGTAACAAATTGTATATTTGAGTTAGTAAGGTTATGGGTAGAATTTATCTTCGAGAAATTTCGGAATCCGGGCCCGAGGGTATTTTGGTCAATCCCTTGAGCGGAGTTGGGAAATTATATAATCTGAATTTTTAGAAAATATTAGTGTACACATTCATTTAATTATCGTTATTTGGATAGTTTGGGGGCGTTGCGCATCCGTTGGGGTCGTCGTAAGGGCTTGGAAGCCGGTTATGGAGCTTCGGAGCGAGGTGAGTCTCCTTTCTAACTTTGAAAGAGGGAATTGTCCCCCTAGGTAACTTCAAATGCTATGTGTACTTGTTTGGGGGCTACGTACGCACCAAGTGACGAGAGTCCGTACGTAGTGGCTATTATTGTTTTGTCCGGGTAGTTAGGCCACATCATGTTCTTTGTTTTCCCCTGTCATGATGTAAATATGCTATGTGCTTCTGTAATGATTGGTAATGTTTCATCTAAAGGATAGTGATACTTGACTCGCTTCCATTGTTCTTGTTTTTCATTATGGGATCTGGCCGTACACCACGGCATAGTGATGCGAGTGATTACACCATGGGATCGGGCCGTACGCCACGGCGGAGTGATGAAAGTGATTACACTATGGGATCGGGCCGTACGCCACGGCGGAGTGATGATAGTGAATTCATTATGGGATCGGGCCGTACGCCACGGCGGAGTGATGCGAGTGATTACACTATCGGATCGGGCCGTACGCCAAGGCAGAGTGATGAGAGTGAATTCATTATGGGATCGGGTCGTACGCCACGGCGGAGTGATGAGAGTGATTACACTATGGGATCGGGCCGTACGCCACGGCGGAGTGATGAGAGTGAATTCATTATGGGATCGGGTCGTACGCCACGGCAGAGTGATGAGAGTGATTACACTATGGGATCGGGTCGTACGCCACGCCGGAGTGATGAGAGTGAATTCATTATGGGATCGGGCCGTACGCCATGGCAGAGTGATGAGAGTTATTTCACTTTGGGATACAGGACTTGCTTGATTTCCACTGTTATTTGGATACCTCTTATTGATGCATTTCGATGTTTATTTGTCTTACATGCCTACTGTTTTCCTTATATCCTGTCTATTATTATCACTGTTGGACCTTAGTGAGTATCGAGTCGACCTCTCGTCACTACTTCTTCGAGATTAGACGGGATACTCACTGGGTACATATATGTATATGTACTCATACTACACTTTCTGTGCATTTTGTTGCACAGGTACCTTGATAGTACAGTGATTGATTTGGAGACTTATACGGGCTGCATTCATCCAGAGGCGTTCCACAGCTGCCGGAGCCTCCCTTCTATGTACTTACATTTTATATTTATTGCCTTTGTCCAATTTGTTTTTCGGACAAGCGTTGTATAATTGTATAAATCCTTAGAAATTTCTCATGTACTTGTGTCACCGGGTTCTGGGGATGTGTTGAGTCTTGTTTTATGGAATTAAATAGATTTCTTGTCGTGTTTAATTTACAAAAAAAATTGTTTATTTGATTATGAAATGCAATAAAGGCAACGATTTCGAAATTGTTAAACAGGAAGGTATTTCAACTGATTAAGGGGTTGGCTTGCCTGACAGTGGTGTTCGGCGCCATCACAACCCATAGGTTTTGGGTCGTGACATTTTAAGCTTTAAAACTTTGTTTATGTTGAGATGTTTAACCAAAAAGGAAAGAAACCTTAGTAAATTGAGTGTTGGCTTGCTTGACCCCGCTGTTGGGCGCCATCACGACCTGAGTTAGGATTTTGGGTCGTGAAAACATGGTATCAAAGCTCTAGGTTCACGTAGGTCTCACAAGTCACGGGCCAACCTAGTAGAGTCCTGCGGATCAATACAGAGACGTATGTATTTATCTTCGGGAGGCTAGAGGGTTTTAAGAAATCTCTCTTTATTCATATTCTATCATGCAGTCGATGGTTTACTAAAACTCATTCTTCTATTCTCTCACAGATGGTGAGGACGCGTGCATCCGATGTTCCAGACCCGGGAGATGCCGCTACCCCCTCTGATAGAGGTCGTGGTGGAGGCCGGGGGAGGGCACCGGCCTGAGATAGGGGACGAGGGCGTCCCAGATCTATTCCAGTTGCACCACCACCAAAGGATCCTATTATAGAGGAGCAGGACGAGGTGCCTCTTGCAGATCCTGCTCCAGTGGATTTCATGACGGCGCCAGGCTTCCAGGAGGTCATGGGCCGTATGATGAGATTTATGGACACCATGTCCCAGGATGGTTTATTTCCAGTAGATCCTACCACTTCTCAGGCGGGAGGGGAAGTCCAGACCCCTACTTCCCAAGCTGCAGGTCAGACAGCAACACCACATAGATATTCCACCCTCTAAGAGGGAAGAAATGCGGTATCAGTTTGAGCAGCTAGAGCAGGGACAGACGTTAGTGACAAATTATGAGGCCAAATTTTCAGAGTTTTCTCGCCATGCACTTTGTAAAGACCCGTAGAATTTGATGTCTAAAATAATGCCCGAATAAGTCCTTATGTTGTTATAACTGTAGAAATTCTTAAAACTGACCTATTTTGAGTAAAAAGGTACCCCAGAACTTGAAAGATAAAATTTTCCAGGAATAGCGTGTTATGCGACGCACTATGTGAACGCATAACAGGTATGCGGACCGCATAGTGGTCGCATACCCGGACAGCCTACTGTCAAAATTAAGGACAACTCTGCGACCTAGAATGCTATTGCATTTTGGGTATGCGGACCGCATAGTTTTCGCATTCTTTCCCCATGGGTTTTGTGAGGGTTGTTATGCGACGCACTATGCGATCCCATAACAGGTATGCGGGCCGCATAGTGGTCGCATACCGGGGCAGATCGTTTTCAAATTTTGGCCGATTTGAGGGCCATTTCTGCAACAGGAATGCGGACCGCATAAAGGAATGTGATTGCATTCCTGGCCTCATTTCTGTGTCGGGGCTCCTATTTTCTAAATTTAAAACCCAACCCCCTGTTTAATAAAACACCCCGTCCCTTCATTTTTAGCGATTTTCTGACCAAAAATAGAGAGAGGAAAAGAGAGTTCTTGAGAGAGAAGGTTTCAACATCATCCAATTTGATTTATCCTAAATCACTCAAGCCCGAAAATTATCGAGTTATTGTCATCTTCTTCACTCAAAGAGGTAAGTCTTCACCCCATTTACCTTTAATTCTCAAATTTTGGTTATGAATAAAACACACATAGGTTGGTTCTTGAAAATGAAAAGTTGAAACTTTGCATGCATGTGAACAATCTTCCATGAACTAGTAAAGGGAAGCTAATTAAAGTAATTTTTTACTAAAAAGGGGGTTATTAATCTAAGGGATCACATGGTGTTTGATAAAATGCCCAATTGAATTCAAGATTCCTAATTCTAAGTGAAATATATCACATTGTGGAATAGATTGACGGTGGTAGATGGTTCGGTGAATTGTGATAGAAACTAAAAGTGAATTCCGATTCGAGGTATGTATGTCTAACTTTAATCTTCGTAGAGTCACCTTGTTTGTGTCCGAGCACTTAGTATGAGTTTCTTGCTGAGTACATGTGAATTGATTGCTTTGAAGTATTGAGGTGTAAGATTTCATTCTCTGATTCTCTTAGTCGATTATCATGTTAATTGAATTTGTGAAAGATGATTTCTTTGTGATTACTCTATCATGTGCAAGGTTCGTTAAGTGCTCGAATATGTTGGTATTAAAGAATGGTAAAAAGCCCAAATGTGTAAATGTATCTAAGTGTTAAGGGTTGTGTAACAAGTGATGAAAAAGAGTTGTGAATTTATTTAATCAAACTAAATGACCATGGAAATATCAGATATGACTCATTGTTTGGCAAGGTTTATTGTGGCTTGACTTCATACGGATTGTTGGTTGTAATGAATTTATATTCTTGATTGATGAAAATCTTTGTTATTTAATTAAAGGTATATAAAGACTATTGTGAACACATGATTGGTTGGTTGTTATGAAATTGTACTCTTGATGATATGAAGCCTTGTGATTTAATTGTGGGCTATTATTGTTGCTACGAAATGTGATTGTCCGGTGGGATCGGGTTGCACGCTGCAACACGAAGTAATAAGGGTGGAGAGGTAAAGAGGGTGGAATGTGAATTGTACGATGGGATCGGGTTGCACGCCGCAACAGGAGTAATAAGGGTGGAATAATGAGAAGTAATAAGGGTGGAATATGATTGTGTTGAAATACCAATCTGTGAAACTCTCAATTGTGTTTGTTTTCGTATCTATGTGCACTATTTGTTGGTTTCTTTAAGCCGTCTCCTATCTGTGTAAGGTTTGATTTTACTTAGAGTAAAGTTTTCTCATACATACTAGTACTATTCAACGGTACTAACGTCCCTTTTTCCAGGGGCGCTACATCTTTTATACGGATGTAGGTGGTTCCATAGGAGGTAGCGCAGCCCGCCGTTAGTGGTGCCTCCTCTTCATCTCTTCGGCAGTTTTGGTGTGCCCCATTTCCTCTCGGGGCCGTGTGTGATTGTACCATTCTCTTTTGCTTATGATGTAAAAGGTATAGCTGGGGCCTTGTTGCAGGCAAGTCTATGTAAAACTCCTAGTACTCTTAGAGGCTCCGTAGACAGTGTGTGGTTTATATATATATATATATATATGTATGTATATTATGGGCGGTAGTTGTACTCACTCGTAATTGTGGATCGCAAACTAGAAAGGTTGTATGTAACTTTTATGTTTTGGATTTTCTATTTTTTAAAGTTAAAAGAGGAAAAATGGAATCATGTTGTAAATTGTACTTTGGATCTAAATTGTCTAAATCACATGGAATAATGTATGTTATGAACACGGGGTAATACGTTGGGTGGGAAAGGCAAACCAGGTCCGCTTGACTAGGTTCATCCGGTTAGGCGCAGGTCTCGTCCCTCGATTTTGGGGCGTGACAAACTTGGTATCAAAGCCTAAGGTTTTAAGAGTGCCCTAGGATGTCTCGGAGCCGTGTGTATTAGAGCCCTTCTTATCGGTGTGTTGTTGACCACATCTATAATTAGGGGGCTGCATGGACATTTAGGAAAATACCCTTTTCATTGTTACTCTATATCGTGCGATGAAGCAAAAGGTGAGAATATCCTTATCTAACTCGTGTATTGTCCTAATTTTAAGTAAATGGCGCCCAAGAAGAGAGCTCGACTCGGCCTAGAGGCCAATGCCACCCTAAGTGTGGCCATGAATCCTTTATCTGATGGTGCGGGTGAGAATGATTCCCCGACCTTGAATCTGCCAGACTCCTCTATGCCAGGAAAATCTATACCTATTCCTGCTTAAGCGGAGGGTACTGAAATCCCTCCCGCTGATGTTCCTGATCCTTCCTCATTCCCAGCTTCCGCTCCCAGTATTGAAGAGGGGGACCTTAGGGGAGCTATTTAGATGTTGACTCAGTTAGTGGCCTCCCATACCCAAAGATCACTGGTTGCCCCTGTGTCCTCTAGCGAGCAAGGGGATTTTTCAGGTTCTAGGGTCAACAAGTTTCCGCGGCTAGCCCCTCCAAAATTCACATGGCACCGACCCAGAGGCCGATCCTCAAGATTTTGTAGATGAAATGTACAAGACTCTCCGGGTTATGAAGGATACTGAAACAGAGGGAGTTGAGTTAGCTTCCTATCATTTAAATGGAGCACCATATTCATGGTTTGAGATGTGGGAGAGTTCCCGCAGAGAGGGGAGCCCTCCGGCGAGGTGGGTCGAGTTTGTAGATGCCTTCATGGATCATTTCATGCCGGCCGAGGTTATGGTAGCCCGTGCTGCAGAGTTGGAGGTCCTTAAGCAGGGCAACATGAGTGTGTGGGAGTACCATATGGAGTTCGTGCGCTTGTCCAAGTATGCTACCCATATGATGCTTATGGAGGCCAGAGTTCGTCGGTTTGTTCAGGGCTTGGTCCCTTAGTTGTCATTGAGGCTGCAAAAGCTGCTTTGCATTCAGATATGAACTACAGGAAGATTTTGGGTTTTTCCCAGGCAATGGAGGCCCGGAAGTTGAAGATAAGGATGGAAAGAGAGAGTAGTAGTAGGGCTCGAACAGCGAGCAACCCTAGGAGTTAAGTTGGGGGTGGGAGATCAGCCTTTGGGAGAGGGTCATCAGGGCCATCTCAGTCTTATGCTCAGTCCTCAGCCAGTGCGCCGCCATCAGGGCACAGTTATCAGCAGGGAGGTCGCTTTGGACCAGGTTCATACAGTAGGAGGTTCCATCAGTCCGATCATTCAGGTGGGAGGTTCCAGGAGCAGCGGAGGGCCCCATGCCCTAAGTGTGGGAGGTTCTATTCTGAGCCTTGTTACCTGGATATACCAGTATGCTATAGATGTGGAGTGAGGGGCCATGTTGAGCGAGATTGTTGTGCGCCCAGCTAGGGCATAGGTAGGGGTACTGCTCAGCCGTCCAATTCTTCAGCCTCTACATCTTCGGGACCCAGTCGATTCTATGCTTTGAGTTGTCGCCAGGTGCGGAAGCTTCTCCAGATGTTGTCACAGGTATTCTGACTGTACAAACACTTGGTGTTTATACTCTTATTGATCTCGGGTCTTCATTGTCATATGTTACTCCATTTATTTCTTCGAGTTTTGGTATGGAATCCGAACAACTTCATGAGTCGTTCTCAGTGTCGACTTCGGTTGGTGATTCTATTACGGCCGCGTGAGTCTATAGGAATTGTGTTGTCACGGTGTGTGGTCGAGATACCACGACCGATCGTATTGAGTTAGAAATGGTAGATTTTGATGTTGTCATGGGAATGGATTGGATTTGCTCGTGCTTTGATAAACTCGACTGCCGAACCAAAATTATGAGGCTCGAGTTTCCTAATGACCCAGTTATCGAATGGAAGGGGAATGATGTTGTGCTGAGAGGTAGGTTTATTTCCTATCTTAAGGCCTCCAAGATGATCAGTAAGGGATGCATCTATCATTTGGTATGGGTTGCGGACACCACTTCAGAGGTGCCTGCTCCCGAGTCCGTGCTAGTTGTGAATGCGTTTCTTGAAGTGTTTCCGGATGAGCTTCCTGGAATTCCACCAGATAGAGAGATCGATTTTAGGATTGATGTATTGCCAGATACACAACCAATATCTATTCCACCTTACAGGATGGCGCCAACAGAATTGAGGGAGTTAAAGGAACAATTAAAAGATCTATTATAAAAGGGTTTCATTCGGCCAAGTGTGTCACCTTGGGGCGCACCGGTTCTTTTTGTCAGAAAGAAGGATGGATAGCTTCGGATGTGTATTGATTATCGGCAGCTCAACAAGGTCACCATCAAGAATAAATATCCACTGCCTCGGATAGATGATCTATTCGATCAGTTGCAAAGTGCTAGGTTTTTCTCAAAGATTGACTTACGGTCCGGGTATCACCAGCTAAAGATCAGGGAGCAGGATATCCCTAAGGCCGCCTTCAGGACTCGTTATTGGCACTTTGAATTTCTGGTAATGTCTTTTGGGATAAACAATGCCCAGCAACTTTTATGGACCTTATGAATCGGGTTTTCAAACCGTTTCTTGACTCCTTTGTGATTGTCTTCATTGACGACATCATTGTTTATTCGCGAAGTCGGGAAGATCATGCTAATCACCTCAGAGCAGTTCTGCAGACTCTTCATCAGCACCAGTTATATGCAATGTTTTCAAAATGTAAGTTTTGGCTAGAATCAGTCATCTTTTTGGGCCATGTTGTTTCCAAGGAAGGGATTCGGGTTGATGCCCAAAAGATTGCAGCGGTAAAAGATTGGCCCAGACCAACGACCTCGACATAGATTCGTAGTTTCTTGGGTCTAGCTGGGTATTATTGGAGGTTTTTTTAGGGATTCTCTACCCTCGCCTCCCCATTGACTAAGCTGACACAATCAACAGTTATGTTTCAGTGGTCCGATGCTTGTGAAAAGAGTTTTCAGGAATTGAAGTTGAGATTGACTTTGGCACTGGTGTTGACCTTGCTAGAAGGTACAAAAGGATTCGTGGTTTATTGTGATGCTTCGAGGGTTGGTTTGGGGTGTGTGTTGATGCAATGTGGTAAAGTTATGGTGTATGCTTCAAGGCAGCTCAAGAATCATGAGAAGAATTATCCGACGCATGATTTGGAGCTCGCAGCGGTTGTGATTGCATTGAAAATCTGGCGGCATTATCTTTATGGGATCCATGTGGACGTGTTCACAGACTGCAAGAGTCTTCAGTATTTGTTCAAGCATAAGGAGTTGAACTTAAGGCAACGGAGGTGGTTAGAATTGCTCAAGGATTATGATATGAATATTTTGTACCATCTAGGGAAGGCGAATGTGGTAGCCGACGTTCTTAGTCGGAAATCCATGGGTAGCTTGGAACATTTAGAATCCAGTCAGAGGTCTTTGGCTCGGGAGGTTTATCAAATGGACAGTCTAGGGGTCTGTCTCTCAACCTCAGATGAGGGGAATGTCGTGGTGTCTAATGGAGCAGAGTCTTCGCTTGTAGCGGAAGTCAACAGAAAGAAATTCAAGGATCCGACTTGGGCGCAATTGAGGGAAGCAATTTTGAATCACAAGACTTCAGCATTTTCACTCGGCAATGATGACGGTGTCTTGCAGTGTCAAGGGAGATTATGTGTTCCAGATGTGGATGATCTCCGGGAGAGAGTAATGGCAGAGGCTCATAATTTCAGGTATTCTGTTAACCCAGGTTCTACGAAAATGTATCAAGATCTCAAGGAGATTTATTGGTGGGGTAGTATGAATATGGGTGTGGCGGACTTTGTGGCTAAGTGTCCGAATTGTCAGTAAGTGAAGGCCGAGCATCAGAGGCCCGATGGGTTGACGCAGCTCATGGAAATACCAATGTGGAAATGGGAGATGATCAATATGGACTTCGTGTTAGGGTTACCTCGCACTCAGCGCATGTTCGACTGAATTTGGGTGATAGTGGATCAACTCACAAAATCAGCTCACTTCTTACCAGCCAAGTCCACCGATACTGCATAACAGTATGCTCAGTTGTATATCAAAGAAATAGTCAGACTCCAAGGCACTCCAGTTTCTATTATCTCAGATCGAGGGGCCTAGTTCACAGCTAATTGTTTGAGAAAATTTCAGCAAGGTTTGGGTACTCAGGTAAATCTCAACACAGCTTTCCACCTGCAGACTGACGGTCAAGCAGAGCGGACTATACGGACGCTTGAGGATATGTTACGGGCTTGTGTTTTGGATTTCAAAGGTAGTTGGGATGATCATTTGTCGCTTATAGAATTTTCTTACAATAACAGTTTTCATGCTAGTATTCAGATAGCCCCATTTGAAACACTGTACGGGAGGAGGTGTAGGTCTCCAATTGGATGGTTTGAGGTTGGTGAGGCAGAATTACTACGACCAGACCTTGTGCATCAAGCAATGGAAAAAGTTAGAGTCATTCAGGAAAGGATGAAAACTGCTCAGAGTCGTCAGAAATCCTATGCGGATGTTTGTCGTAGAGATTTGGAGTTTCAAGTAGATGATTGGGTATTCTTGAAGGAGTCTCCCATGAAGGGAGTGATGCGGTTTGGGAAGAAAGGGAAATTGAGCACAAGGTATGTCGGGCCATATCGGATTGCTCAAAGGATAGGGCAAGTAATGTATAGGCTGAAATTGCCCCCTGAAATGTCATTAGTGCATCTAGTGTTTCATGTGTCCATGTTAAAGAAGGTAATTGGAGATCCAGCTGCCATCGTGCCAGTTGAGACCATTGAAATAAATGAAGAATTGTCATATGAAGAGGTTCCGGTTGCTATTCTTGATAGGCAAGTCTGTAGGTTGAGGAACAAAGAACTTGCTTCTGTCAAAGTGTTATGGTGAAGTTCGCAAGTCGAGGAAGCCATGTGGGAAGCGGAAAGTGAAATGAAAGAAAAATATCCCCATTTGTTTGAACAAGTCTAGTAGTGATCGTGAGAACTGCCATCTCTAAGTGAATACACCCTTGTGTTTAATTATGTGCAAAAACACTTCACTCTCCTAATTTCCTTATCATTGTGACATCTCAAGTTGTGCCATTTTTGTGTATGTTGTGATTATTTGGGTAATGTGAAACTCTTTGAAATAAGCTAAATTATGTGCAATTCATGTGGTAGTTAAATGATATGCTAGTTGTGGTGTTAACTAAATTACGTATGAGCATGTTGAAGAAATTGAATTGTATATGATTTGATGGGATAACTGAATTATGTGTGAATGGTTGGAGTATATGAAATTATGTGAAACTCTTGTGATGGTTAAATGATTAATTGAAGTGAAGATTGGTAATGATTAATTGAAGTGTATACGGCATGTTAAAGTAATTGAATATATGCAAGTTGTTGAGGTAACAAGGTTATATACAGGTTGTAGAATAACTGCATTATGTAGCTCTAAATCGGAAATATGTTTCGGGGGGGTCTCTGTCAGGTATATAGGCCTAGTTACAAAGGAAACTCTGGCGAAATTTCCAGAAAATATCGGAGTTAGTAAAAATTGGGGGTTGGCATATTGTGTTTTCAAAACCAAGCGATTTCCCGATCCTCATTCGAGGATGAATGATTTTAAGTGGGGGAGGATGTAAAGACCCGTAGAGTACTATGTCTAAAATAATGCCCGAATAGGTCCCTGTGTTGTTATAACTGTAAAAATTCTTAAATCGAACCTATTTTGAGTAAAAAGGTACCCCAGAACTTGAAAGATATTTTTCCCGGAATTGCGTGTTATGTGACGCACTATGCGATCGCATAACAGGTATGCTGACCGCATAGTGGTCGCACACCTGTACAACCTAGTGTCCAAATTAAGGACAACTATGCGGCCCAGAATGCGATCGCATTTTGGTATGCGGACCGCATAGTTGTCGCATTCTTGCCCCATGGTTTTTGCGAGGGAGGTTATGCGACGCACTATGCGACTGCATAACAGGTAGGCGGGCCGCATAGTGGTCGCATACCTGGGCAGATATTTTTCCAATTTTGGCCCATTTTAGGGCCCTTTCTGGACAGGAATGTGGACCGCATAGCAGGAATGCGATCGCATTCCTAACCGCATTTCTGTGTCGGGGATCCTATTTTCTAAATTTAACATCCGACCCCTTGTTTAAATAACACCCCTTCCCTTCAATTTTAGCCATTTTCTGACCAAAAATAGAGAAAGGAAAAGAGAGTTCTTGAGAGAGAAGGTTTCAAGATCATCCAATTTGATTTATCCAAAATCACTCAAGCCTGGAAATTATCGAGTTATTGTCATCTTCTTCACTCAAAGAGGCAAGTCTTCACCCCATTTCCCTTTAATTCTTAGATTTTGGTTATGAATAAAACACACATAGGTTGGTTCTTGAAAATGAAAAGTTGAAACTTTGCATGCATGTGAACAATCTTCCATGACCTAGTAAAGGGAAGCTAGTTAAAGTAAGTTTTTACTAAAAAGGGGGTTAGTAATCTAAGGGGTCACATGGTGTTTGATAAAATGCCCAATTGAATTCAAGATTCCTAATTCTAAGTGAAATGTGTCACATTGTGGGATAGATTGACGGTGCTAGACGGTTCGGTGAATTGTGATAGAAACTAAAAGGGAATTCTGATTCGAGGAATGTATGGCTAACTTTAATCTTCGTAGAGTCACCTTGTTGGTGTCTGAGCATTTAGTATGTGTTTCTTGCTTAGTACATGTGAATTGATTGCTCTGAAGTATTGAGGTGTAAGATTTCATTCTCTGATTCTCTTAGTCGATTATCAAGTTAATTGAATTTGTGAAAGATGATTTCTTTGTGACTACTCTATCATGTGCAAGGTTCGTTAAGTGATCGAATATGTTGGTATAAAAGAATGGTAAAAATCCCAAATTTGTGAATGTATCTAAGTGCTAAGGGCTGTGTAAAAAGTGATAAAAAGGAGTTGTGAATTGATTTAATCGAACTAAATGACCATGGCAATGTCGGATATGACTCATTGTTTGGCAAGGTTTATTGTGGCTTGACTTCGTACGGATTGTTGGTTGTAATGAATTTATATTCTTGATTGATGAGAATCTTTGTGATTTAATTAAAGGTTGATAAAGACTATTGTGAACACATGATTGATGGTTGTTATGAAATTTTACTCTTGATGATATGAAGCCTTGTGATTTAATCGTGGGCTGTTATTGTTGCTACGAAATGTGATTGTCCTGTGAGATTGGGTTGCACCACGAAACACGAAGTAATAAGGATGGAGAGGTAAAAAGGGTGGAATGTGAATTGTACGGTGGGATCGGGTTGCACGCCCCAACAGAATATAATAAGACTGAAATGTGATTGTCCGTTGGGATCAGGTTGCGCGCCGCAACAGGAGTAATAGGGGTGGAATTATGAGAAAAAATAAGGGTGGAATATGATTGTGTTGAAATAAGAATCTGTGAAACTCTCAATTGTGTTTGTTTCCGTATATATGTGCACTATTTGTTGGTTTCTTTAAGCCGTCTCCTATCTGTGTATTGTTTGATTTTACTTAGAGTAAAGTTTGCTCATACATACTAGTACTATTAAATGGTACTAACGTCCCTTTTACCGAGGGCGCTACATCTTTTATATGGGTGTAGGTGGTTCCATACCAGGTAGCTCAGCCCGTCGTTAGTGGTGCCTCCTCTTCATCTCTTCAGCAGTTTTGGTGAGCCACATTTCCTCTTGGGGCCGTGTGTGATTGTACCATTCTCTTTTGCTTATGATGTAAAAGGTATAACCGAGGCCTCGTTGCCGGCAAGTCTATGTAAAACTCCTAGTACTCTGAGAGGCTCCGTAGACACTGTGTGGGTTGTATATATATA
>ML296887.1:0-16379 GCA_005239495.1 Nicotiana undulata | reverse complement strand
CAGTTCTTTCCTATCTGAGCTATCGCTACTCTGAAACCTCTAGCAATTTTGCTCCTCGCTGACTTGGATCTTCAGATGAAAGAGTTTGTCATCTGTTCTAGCCCTATGCGTCACAAGACGAGCAGGGCACAACTTCAGCATGGAGCTATCGGTTTGGATTTGATGTCTTGCATCTTATATGCTAATATTGATGCTAATATTGTCTTATTCTTGCATCAACTTCTTTTACCTTGACTTCTTCAATGCATATTTTGGTTGGGTCATCCGGTGGATTTCATCCTAGGTGGTGTAGTTTTCAATGGATGAGTATTAAGATTGATCTAAGGGGGCAAGTGATTCTGAAGGACTAACTGTATTGCTTTGGTGTTTGCGCTCGGGAAGATGCAGAGCAAGTTCTCAGGTCTTAGGCTTAAGAGGTATTGGAGATTTTCGTGTCTCTAAGCTTTGTCAAAAAAGTTATATGGAAGCTCTCAATTAAGATTATTCTTTCCACAAGCATGTATAGTGTATTCTGCTGCTGTTTTTAGTTTTCATTCCAGATGCTTATGTTCTTCGATGATCTGGCTGATGAGATCTCTTATCGTTATGGACACCTGATAAGTACTCAATTCTGTATCTTTAGACAGCCTCATAAAGTGCTCTTCCACTTTTGGTGGTCTCCTAATCTTCTCAGCTTCTGTTTTCTTTTGGTTATCATGCCAACTTGTTTTTGTTTGTTGGATGGATGTGTAGACCACATAGTGACAGGAATTAAGGGCTGGATTTTGGAATCTCGAAGGTTGGTGGTGCAGTACACACACGGTTTCTTGGTCTTTTTGGTGCTAGCATTGCAATCCTGATCTTGTGTCTGGCTACCTTGTGATTTCCTAGTGGTATGGGTTTGACCAGCTTTTCACTTACTGTTACCCCCTGTTTGTGCTTGCAGCCATGGGGCCCTAGAGAAGTGAATTCCTCCTTGCAGGGAGCCCCGCCTTGTTTTCCTTGCCGATCATTGAGGTCTCCCTTGCTCTCTGTAGTTTAGGCGTCTATGAGTATTGAGATTTTCAATCCAATTTTCTTCCCTAATCAGAGTGATTACTTATCTTTTGTCAAACTGCTGGTATACGGAAATTGTCAACTGAGATTAAACCTTTTCACAAGTGTGTATGGCATATTCTGCTGCCATTTTCAGTTGTCATTCCAGATGCTCATGTATCGTCGATGATCCAACTGGTGAGATCTCTCTTATGGTTATGGACACCTGGTTGGACACCTGATAAGTACTCAAATCTCAAATCTGCATCTTTTGATAGCCCCGTGAAGTGCTCCTCTACTTTTGGTTTTCTTGCTACGTATCTTCTCTGCTACTGTTTTCTTTTGTTTATCCCTGTATTTGTGTGTTGAGGGGATGCGTAGATGGTGATTGGATTTGAAATTTCGAAGGTTGGTGATCCAGCATGCGTTATGCATGGTTTCTTGGTATTGTCAGGCTTTGAGAAAGGGGGTTTTCCAATCATGTCTCTGGCATCTCTTTTGATTTTCTAGCGGGTACGGGTTTCACCAGTTTTTCACTTAAATGTTACCTCCTATTTGTGGTTGCAGCCATTGGGCCTTAGAGCAGTGAATGCGTCTTTCCAGGGAGCCACGTGTTTCCTTGCCGATTTGCGTTGAGGTTTCTGTAGTTCAAACTTCTATAATTGTTGAAATTCTCATTCCAGTTTCCTTCCCTAATGATAGTGATTCCCTTCTCTCTGTCCAAACTGCTGGTGATACAGAAATTGTCACCTGAGATAGATCTTTTCACAAGTGTTTGTAGTGGATTCTGCTGCCATTTTTTCATCTTCAGTCCGGATGCTTATGTTCTTTGATTATCTAACTTGTGAGATCTCTCTTATGGTTATGGACGCCTGATAAGTATTCAATCTCAAATCTGGATCTTTTGATAGCCCCATGAAGTGCCCATCTACTTTTGGTTTTCTCGCTACATATCTTCTCTTCTACTGTTTTCTTTTGTTTATCACGCCAACTTGTTTTTGTTTGTTGGGTGGATGTGTAGACCACATGATGACAATTAAGGATTGGATATTGAAATTTCAAAGGTTGGTGATCCAGTATGTTACACACGGTTGCTTGCATTGCAATCTTGATATTGTCAGACTTCGAGAAAGGGGGTTTTTCAATCTTGTCTCCGGCATCTCTTGTGATTTCCTAGTGGTATGGGTTTCACCAGCTTTTCACTTACAGTTACCTCCTGTTTGTGCTTGCAGCCATTGGGCCCTAGAGAAGTGAATTCCTCCTTGCGTGGAGCCGCTTGTTTTCCTTGCCGGTCATGAGGTCTCTGTAGTTTAGGCTTCTATGATATTGAGATTTTCAATCCAGTTTTCTTCCCTCATTATAATGATTCCCTTATCTTTGTCAAAACTGCTGGTATAGGAAAATTGTTGACTGAGATAACTCTTTTTCTCAAGTGTGTATAGCGTATTTGCTGCTGCCTGCCATTTTCAGTTTTCATTCCAGTTCTTCGATGATCCAACTGATGAGATCTCTCTTATAGTTATGGACACATGATAAGTACTCCATCTCAAATCTGGATCTTTTGATAGCCCTATAAAGTGCTCCTCTACTTTTGGTTTTCTCGTTACATATCTTCTCTGCTACTGTTTTCTTCTGTTTATCACGCCAACTTGTTTTTGTTTGTGGGGTGGATGTGTAGACCACATGGTGACAGTAATTAAGGATTGGGTTTTGAAAATTTGAAGGTTGGAGATCAAGTATGTGTTTGCACATGGTTTTTGGTCTTTTTGGTGCTTGCATTGCAGTCTTGATATTGTCAGGCTTCAAGAAAGGGGGTTTTTCAATCTTGTCTCTGGCTTCTCTTCTGATTTCCTGGTGGTACGGGTTATCCAGCCTTTCACTTAAATGTTACCTCCTATTTGTGCTTGCAGCCATTGGGCCTTAGAGCAGCGAATTTGGCTTTCAGTGGAGCCGCTTGTTTCCTGGCCGATTTGCGTTGAGGTTTCTGTAGTTCAGACTTCTAATTATTGAGATTTTCGTTCCAGTTTCCTTCCCTAATTATAGTGATTCCCTTCTCTCTTTGTCAACACTGCTGGTAATACTGAAATTGTCAACTGAGAAATCTTATCACAAGTGTTTATAGTGTATTCTGCTGCCTTTTGTTTTCAGTCCAGATGCTTATGTTCTTCGATTATCCAACTCATGAGAGAGATCTCTTATGGTTATGGACACCTGACAAGTACTTACTCAAATCTGGATCTTTTGATATAGCCCCATAAAGTGCTACTCTGCTTTTGGTGTTCTTGCTGCATGCCTTTTATCTCTGCTTCTGTTTTCTTTCGTTTATATGCCAGCTTGCTTTTGTTTGTTGGATGGATGTGTAGACCACGTGGTGACAGTGATAGAGCATTAGATTTTGAAATTTCAGGGGTTGTTGTGAAGTGCTTGCACTGCAATCCAGATATTGTCAAGCTTTGAAAAAAGGGGTTTTTTCGATCTCTCGTCTGTATCATCTAGTAATTTCCTAGGTGGCATGGGTTTCGCCAACTTTGCACTTAACTGTTCCTTCTCTCTGTGCTTGCAGCTGTTGGGATATAGGTTTCTGATTTGCAATTATCTCATAGTTTCCGATGAGAAGTTAAGCTCGGACCCAAGCAATTCAAGCGGGCAGTCAGGCGGAGTTCTGTGATTTTTCTCTTTTTGGGTCTGAGATCCAGTTTGTTATTAGATCTGTTTCCTCTATCTTCTTTGTTGATTAGAGTTGGTTCTTTGTATTTCATCATTGGCATTGGTTGATCAGGTCTTGGTAATGTTTATAGAAGAAAGGCCTTCTGGTGGATTGTGTCTAGTTACCCTCTACCCTATTCATAGTCATGGTATCTCACCAATTACCCTTTACCAATAGTCGTTGCAGTCGCAGACTTCCCTTTACCGTGCTGCTTTTTGTGACCTTCTGCTAGTTACCTTGGTTTCTCAATGTTCATATCTTTGTTTTCCTTCCACGTGTAGTTTATTTTTGTTGTTCTCATCCTTACCGTTTTCTTGTGTATTACGGCATGTCGGACTCTGGTGAAATTGAAAGCTGGTGAGATCCATTCTTGGTGCAATTTCAGGGGAATGAAGCATGCTTTTAGGTTCTGGGTTGGTTCTGAGGTTTTTGTTGTGAGACTCCTATGCAATAGTGTTGTTTAGTTTTCCCTTGATGATCGGAAATGGTGTTGCTATGTTAGCATCAAGTTCCAGTTCTATTTGGAGTTGCAACAATGGACAGAGAGGTTACATGAGCTTCTTCTATTTGTGCACTGGTGTACACTGTTTTGCCTCATTACCTGAGTTATCACTCCCCTGGAACCTCACAAATTCTTTTTATTGAATCAGAACACAAGTAGAACTAGCAATAACGCTACCCATGCTGACTTGGATCTTCATGGTGAGTGAGTCCGTCCTTGATTCTACCGAATGTGTCACATGCAGGGCACAACCCCAACGTGGAGCTATCAGTTTACTTGGATTTCATATCTTGACTTTCATCTATTTGTTAATTTTGATGCTAATATTGGCTTTTTCCTTGCATCAGCTTCTTTTACCCTGACTTCTAGTTATCTTGTTCAGTCCCATTCCTAGGTATGGGGTCAGTTATGAAGGATGTAAGGGCAAGTTCCTAGGTCTTTGACTATAGGTATTGAATATTTTCATCTCTCTAAGCTTTTATCAAAACTGGTGTTACATGGAAGTTCTCAACTAAGTTAAATTCTTTTCACAAGTGTGCATAGTGTATGCTGCTGCCAGTTTTAGTTCAAGTCAGATGCTTATGTTCATCGATGATACAACTGATGAGATCACTTATTGGCATCTGATAAGTGCTTCTTTTGATGCTAATATTGGTTTTTTCCTTGCATCAACTTTTTTTACTGTGAATGAACCTGATTTGGCCCAATATTGCCCAAGAGTGCGGGGTTTACTCCGATTCTGAGGGTCAATGAGAATGCAAAAGGAGCTTCAAGGTTAGGTTCATTAACTAGTAATCACTGAATAAATTGTTAGTTCAATCACCACAGTTCTGTTGCACTGCCATTATGGCTTTCCATGTTTGAGAATTCGTTATGACTTGCGAAAACTGTTAATGGAGAATGCCAAAATTTGTCTTTGGATTTTAGCAGATTGAATATGACTTCTTCGTCGTCTGAGAATCAGGAGGACTCCACGACTTGGGATCAACTGATGAGATCGCTTATTGTTATTGGCATCTGATAAGTGCTTATTTTGATGCTAATATTGGTTTTTTCCTTGCATCAACTTCTTTTACCCCGACTTCTAGTTATCTTGTTCGGTCCCATACCTAGGTATGGTGTCAGTTATGAAGGATGTAAGGGCAAGTTCTCAGGTCTTTGACTATAGGTATTGATTATTTTCATCTCTCTAAGCTTTTATCAAAACTGGTGTTATATGGAAGTTCTCAACTAAGTTAAATTCTTTTCACGAGTGTGCATAGTGTATTCTGCTGCTATTTTTAGTTCAAGTCAGATGCTTATGTTCATCGATGATACAACTGATGAGATCGCTTATTGTTATTGGCATCTGATAAGTGCTCAAACTCATGAAGTGCTCCTCTACTTTTGGTGTACTTGCTACGCAATTCTGTCTTCTTCTGCATGTCACGCCAGCTTGGTTTTGTTTGTTGTATAGCACATGGTGACCGTAATAGAGATATTTGGGGTTTCAAAGGTTGCTGTCCCATATTCCCGTGCACACGGTCTCTTGGTCTTCTTTTGGTGCTTGCACTGCAATCTGGATATTTTCAGGCATCGAGAAAAGGGTGTTTTCAATTTTGGATCTGGCATCTCTAGTAATATCCGAGGTGGTATGGGTTTCACGAGATTTGCACTAAACTCTTCCTTCTTTCTGTGCTTGCAGCTATTGGGTCTTAGAGCAGTGAATTCTTTTCCTGATGGAATGGCTTTGTTCGTTGAATTGCGTTTCTTTAGGCTTTTATGGTATTGCGATTTTAAGTTCAGTTTCATTCTGTAATCATAGTGATGGCAGCACTTCTTGGGCTACCTTGCTGTCTTCCTAGTCTGAAGTTATGATTAGTCTATATTAACTAGAAGAGAGAAACATCTTAGATCTTGTGGACTCTGATTAATCAATGTCTTTACGAGGAAGCAGAGGGGTTTTAGTGCTTATATTGTTGTATGAGTTCATTTGTTTCAAACTATTCTATTAGGTAGATCTTTCCTTTTTTTTTTGAAGCATGCATATTATATTTTGTATGTTCATTCATTTAAAGATTTGCTTCAAACTGTTAGCTATTGTGTAAAATCTATATGTAAAAGAGCCCCTCCACACTTTTTTGCCTGAACGAGTCGGATCCTAGATGGGCAGGGTGAAGTCTATGGCTTGTTTAGGAAATTTGAAGTGCATTCCATGTTAGGTTGGGTTTGTTAGTGCAACAGGTTTGGATAATCATTTCTCTCGCATAGCTGCTTTTACAACGGTCTTTTACTGTGAGATTAGAGGATGTAACTTAAGAGGGACATAATACCATGTGATCTTTCTCAGGGAGTGTATGCAATGAGGTCTAAGCATATGTGTTGTCAATTGAGCATTTTGATCTGAGAGTCTTATCATATCTTCTGTGTGGAAGGATTCCCCCAGCCTTATAGGAGAGATACCTTCCTTCATCAGAAGGGAAAAAAGGAACAAGGACTCCAAGCTTATAGGTTCTTATATCATTTGATATTCAATGACGTGGTTGAACACAGATGTGATTTTATCTTCCTTTGAGAATGTTGACATTGTATGGGCTATGCCCAACTTTGGTAGGTCAGCTGGCACTATGTGATTTGTACCTGCAACTTGCGTTTTGATTCTGCATACACTAAAGTGAGGTGCTGTGAATTGATTTTGTTGCTTTAAACAAGGTTTTTTGGTGTGGAAGTAATCTAGTTGATTTTGTTACTTTAAACAAGGTTTTTTGATGTCGAGTAATCTTGTTGAATTTGTTACTTTAAACACAGTTTTTTATGTGGAAGTAGTCCTTTTGAGTTTCAGCTTTGAGAGTGACTCGGTGGAAGAGTTTGCTGGGGTGGGGTGAGGAGTGTATCCACTGCTTCATTATCTTTTTTGTGAGAATGAGGTAATTGTATTATAAAGCTAGCACTAAAGAGGTGCAGCAGTATTTATTAGTGGAAAAAATATCCCTTTTCAATCTTACATGGAGTCTAAGGAGCTAAGTATTCGTTCTGCTTCATTATCACTGAAAGGTTTGCAATGTTCCAGCACCGTGAGTCTGTTTCAATCTCTAATTTTAAGTTGTGAGAATTTTCTAGGATAATGGAATTTGCAACAGTATTCTAGCACAGACTTTGAATTTCCATTTTGGCTTGTGTGATCTTGTCTTTCAATTCTTTCAGTTATGAATTTTACTTAGAAGGTCATAGCCAAGACTCAATCTTATTGGTTCAATCCTATATTCTCTCCTAGGTAGACTTGTGTGTCTCACTTTATATCCCCAAGTACGTAGACCTGTATCCACTCTTCAACAATTCCGTCAATTTGTTCCTTTTTTAACTAGGAGGTCGCTACCCGGTCTGTTCCTTCCAGTCTTCATTTCCGTTTGTGTAAATCCAAAATATTTCCTGGTTGTACGTAGTCTGTTTTATTTGTTCAACATATGATCTTGGCTTGTCTTGTCATGATACCAACGGTGGTTTCTCCTGTGGTTTTGGTCTACCTGTTGCTAGTTTTTGTTTAGGTAATAGTTGACCCTTGTAACTCTGCCTGTCAAATCAGCCGGTCCCAAGCCCGGAATAAAGAGGAGGGAAGGTGTCAAGTGTGCAATTATAGTTGTCCCTTCTTTTTTGTTCATGGAAATGATTTCTGGAGCTACTTTCGAGTGTTCTTGTTATTTGTCTTGAGCAATTAGGATGGGAACATGTGCTTCTCTAAATCTGTCATTGTTTTTTTATCTTTGTGTCGCGTCTGATTACAGTTAATGTTACTTATCAGGAAAGCGTGGCTGCTAGATAAAATGCCTCAAGGGGGGGTTTCCGTTGACGTTGCAGATAATGTCTAAATTTCAGTCTGCAATTGTGTAATCAAACTGATGTGGAATGCCGTGGATGGTAATGTTTGGCTGTGAAGTCCTTTCATGTAAGTTCCTGTTTCAGACAATACTTTAGCTGTGAGATAGAAGAATGGATTCAAAAGCCCCATAATACCATTTGACTTACTGTCAGTTGCTGCTTTTTGGTCTTGAAGGTCGATCCAAAAGCATGCATTGAATACCACAAGACTTATTTCCTCAGGAAGGTCAACGCATATCTATGGAAATATTGTGTCGTAGGTTGTACCCTGATTCTGATATAAAATACCTTTCATGTAACATTTGGCTGATTATTCCTTTCATGTAGATACCTGTTCCAAACAAATCTCAGTTAGTGAGATATAGAATTTGGAAGTCACCTGGTACCATGTGGCTTAATATCTGTGAGGCTCTTCTAAGTTAGTATCGGATCCATGCTGTCATGTGAGCTTTTGGTCTTTGGAGGTCCTTGTGTTGTCTTGTTCTGGAGATGTACCTAATTAGTAGCTCGGTATTAGTATGTTACTATAGAAGTCAACAGTGCCAAAAAAGACTGCCTTCTCCACTGTATGTGCTAAAGGTGTTTTTTAATAGCCGAATGAGGGAGAGGACAGATTATAGTTCGTTGGTGTTATTTTGTGGAAGGCCTTCGGGGGATTATGATCATATCTTGTTAGATAGTTATGATGTTGACTTCTGGGTTGCCTGATATTCCAATTTAACATTCAACTTCCTAAGTGGGGTAGGGACATTTGCAAATAGGAGGATGAGCGGACTAGATACTAGAATAATGGGTCTTTTTTGTACTCTTTTCCCAGTTTGGTATTAAAAAAATAGGAAGTTCCCCCGTGTCGAAATATATAGATTTAGGAGTGTGAGGGTCAAACCATTCAATTTTCAGTCTCGATTCAGACATTTATTCCTTCATTTTTAGAACAATTAGAAAATCTATATAACAAGTCTTAAAAATAAGTCAAAAATCGTAGTGGAAAGTTGATGTCTCGGGTAATAATCCCGTATGCAGTGGAACAGGGGTGCTAGAACTTCTGTGAGTAGAATCCTGTGCCAAGAGTGAAAAATTATTAGTGTAACTGGAGTTCCACGTTGTCTACTTCGCGTGAAGTATATGGGAAGTAGTAACTTTTTATCCTGTGGATGTTTCATTGCAGTCTGGGGTGCCTCTGCTTTTCAATATCTGCTGGCTTTTCTTTGGAGCAACTGTCATATGATATCTGCTATTGTTGCCTAAATGATTCGTGTCCCATGGGCAGGGTGAAGTTTGTGGCTTTTTAGGGAATTTGAAGTGGATTACAAGATTAGGCTGGGGGCTTGTTAGTGCTACCAGTGTACCAGTTCGCTCATATTGCTGCTTGTAAACAGTCTTTAACTGTGAGGTAAAAGGATGGAACTTTAAGGGATTTTCTCTGGAAGTGTATGCAACGAGGTCTGAGCGTTTGTGCTGTCACTTTGAGCTTTTTGGTTTGAGAAGTTTATCATATTTTCTATATTGTGGAAGGATACCCAGCTTTATAAGAGATATCTTACTAAATTAAGTGCTCACTGGAAGGGGTGCAGCAATGTCTGGGCACTGAGAGTCTTTTTGGGTCTCCAATTTATGTTCTGAGAATTTTCCAGGATAATGTAACTTTTGCAATAGTATTCTAGCGCAATGACTTTGAATCTTGATTTTGACTTGTGTGAATTTGTCGTTCATTTCTTTCAGTTATGAATGTGATCTAGAAGGTTGCATAGTTTAAGTTTTATCGTTTCAGTGTCTTTATTTTTTTTACGATTGAGTCTTGAATTTAACCTAGATCCTCTCCTAGGTAGTTCTCTGCCTCTCACTTTGTATCCCTAAGTACAGTCATTGACCCGTCTGCACTCACAACAGTTCCTTTCGACCTAGGAGGTCACTGCCCAGTCTGTTTCTCATAGTATTCATTGCCTTCTGTATAATCCATCTTATTTCCAGGTTGTTTCCTCGGCTGTGTCTTTTTGACAAGGTTATTTTATCTTCTTTGAGTCTGTTTTGTTTGTTCAATATGATCTTGTCTTGCCTTGACACCAGCAATGGTTCTTCTTGTGTTTCTTTTTGTGGTTTTGATTTACATGCTGCGACAATTTGTGTTTGGGTGACCGTTGTAACCGCCTGTCAAATCAGCCAGTCCCAAGCCCTGACTGAGGAGGGAAGGTGTCAAGTGTTCTACCAGTTTGTCTGTGGTTTTTAATCAGTAGCAATGTTCTCTGGAGTTGCCTTTGAATGTCTGTCTTATTTGTCTTGAGCAATTTTAGTAGAGAATCTCCTTCCTAAATCTGTCAGTGTTTTTTGGTTATCTCTTTGTCATGTTTGATTACAGTTAATATCACTTATCAGGAATTTCATGGCTGCTAGATAAAATGTCTCAAGATGGATTAGTGCTTGTGTTGGCAGATTGATTATACTAGAGAAGTTTCAGTCAGGTGTTATCGCTTATCATGCAATGGGGAATGAGAATTGACTTATTTTCCCGCTTCTTCAGCGAAAAGGATCCACCAGTGTTTTTGATGATTTAAGGAACACAGTCTGTTGTACATCTGCTACGATATTTTGATGATCCACCTTCATACTGGAATGTTGGTCCGTTCTCGATGTCTATAAATGGCTTACAACTCAATATTCAACTATAGGTTTGTATTAATGTGTGTGTTTGAGAGAATCATGTATACTTGTTTTCTAGATAGTTGTTGACCCATTATATATCATCAAAAAACAGCTGATACCCCATGACTATTTGCAGTATAATAATCTGGCTGTTAGCCAATGCACTGGGTTTGGCATGGCTGCTGCAGACTACAGCTCAAGAAATCACTTTGCAGTGGTAATCCACTTGGAAACCATTGGTAAGGTACTGATTGATATGTTGTGAGATATCAATGTCCTGTTTTTCTTCTATGTCTACTCCAATTTATTGATGATCCAACTTTTGCATTTGATAATTCTTTCATCATTGATGTCTATGAATGATTTCTTTTACTGCTGCAAGATAATACTCTTCACTATTTGCTGTTCTCTTTTGTGGTTTTTATGGATGCAGCAGACTACGTGCAAATGGTACAGTTTGCAATGGTGGCCAACTTCTTCCTTCTTTTTTTGTGATAATAGAGTTCTCGAGGGCCTGTGGTGCTGGGTCTAAAACTTGGTGGATAATAGGCCTGCCCCTCTATCTCCATATGAATGCTAAGCTTCTGTTTACGGAAAGGTTTGAACCCATGATTTGCGCCTTTCTTGCACAAAAGGTTGCACTCTTACCATGAATCAAATTCATATCGTTGACGAGATTGTGGAACTGGTGTGGAGTGATTGTAGTATTCTTTTTCTTTTTCCCTGTCTACACCAATGTAATGACGAAGCACCTTTCCATTTGAAATTTGTTTCGTTTATGATGTCCATCAATGACTTCATTATTCAACCAAGTAAGAGGTTTGTGTGTGAAGGGGTGTATGCTGTTAGCCAATTAAGATTTCTCTTGGAACTCCCACATTTCAGTAGATATTTTTTGGGTTTCGTATTAGGCCAGTCTTTTGGGTAAAATGGGTTTTGTATTAGACAAGTCTTTTGGGTAAAGTGGGTGGTAGTTAGTGAGCCACATATGTGCTTAGTTTTGTGCGATATTTTGCTTATTGTGTGAATGTAACTCTCCCTCTTATATATTGTAAAAAGCTATCTTAAATGTATTAGAATGATAATAAAATTCCGAAAAATTTCAGCTTTCTCTTTCTTCATCTACAAATTGTTGTAGCAATTTACAACTACAATTTCGCTACTGTTCCTCCTTGTAGCTTTAAGTTCTTTCTTTTTCATTCAACTTGGTCCGAGCTAAGGGATGTGAATCAAATCTAGTTTGGCTCATCTTATTTCTGGTTTTCTTGGTTTTATTTTCTGGGCAAAGTGATCATGCCTCCAATTTTTACTGGTGAGAATAATCAAATTTGGGCTATCAAGATGAAAGGCTTATCTACAGTTAGATATTTATAAATATTTAATGAATTTTTTAATACAAATATAAGGTCTACACAAAGTTACTGGGTTCTCCGGAAACCCGTATTCTATTCTCTAGGTCCGTCCCTGACTCTACTAGACTTCATTAGTAGGGTTTTACTGGGTATCTTGTTGTTGTACACAACTAGCTCTAAATACACTTGCATATTATTCAGAATTATAAGTATGCGCGAGATTACTTTGGAAAGAAGTGATAAGCAAGAACAAATATTTTTTATCGAAGCACTCCCATGAACTTTTATAGTTAAGGGAATATATAAAATTGTGATCAGTCAAATATTATTAAGTCAAACTTTCTGTGTGGGAGAAAAAGCAACATTGACCTAGATAGATCGAGTATAATAAGCTAGAGAATTGATTTTCTCGCTTTGGAAGGAAAATGTATCTTGTCACAAGGTCTTCACTCGACTTTAAGCAGGGAATAGCTCCACCAGAATAGAAGAGAAGAGTGCACGATTGATAAGCTTTGCCGAGCGCTGAATAAAATTACCTTTGAACGGCTTAATGTTTGCCTCTAGCTGATGCGTTTTATGAGGAGTTCAGATGCTTTCTTTTCTCTATACCTTATTCAAATGCCTCAATATTCATTAAAAATGTAACACAGAGAAACCTCATAGGTGGGACATAGTTAATTGTGGAACCACTTGGTAAATACATGTCACACGTGCTTTCTGAATTTCTGGGGATGCATCTTCGCAAGGGGGAAAATGAAGAAAATTAGCTAAATACTCGAGAAATGAGAGGGACATATGGTACCCCAAGTTTAGAAAAACACTTCTCTTCTAGAAATATTTTTTGGAAAATCTCCCAATCCAGTTTTTGAATGGGTTGCGAATAATTTAACTAAAAAGTTTACAGTTTCCTTTTTGGTTCCAAGTAAACCAATAAGTTTGAGTGCTCCTTTAGAGAATTTTCCTACCGATCGAGAATGTAAGTAGATTGTTAATAGGCGGTCTCAAATTAAACAAATCAAGCAAGCTTGATTACTCTTAATTTAGGGAGAATGGCACGGTACCCATAAAAATAAAACTATTTATCTTTGTCTATTCATTTAATTTTTTATCCATCAAACAAATTACATTTCCTATAGTAGTTTTTGTGGGAATTTTTTTCTTTATTTTCTAATTCTTTTTTATTTCTAATGCTTATTTTCTTTTTTCCTTTTCCTTTTTCTCGTTTTCTTCTTATCTTTTTCTTTTTTTCTTTATATTTAACTTATTATTTTTGTAACGACCCACCGGTCGTTTTGCGTATCAGGGTCCCGTTGCCTTAAATGAAACCTTTCATAGCGTCTATTCGTGCTTTATGACTCGCGGGAGCGGGTGGTTCGGAATTTGGGGAATGATTTGGATGGTTTAGGAACACTTGGTTCCTTGAGGCTGACCTATTTGGCCAAGTTTGACTTCGGTCAACATTTTGAGCAAACGACCTCGGAATCGAGTTTTGACAGCTCCAGTAGCTCCATATGATGATTTCGGACTTGGGCGTATGTTCGGCTCGGGTTTCTGATAACCCGGGAGCAGTTCGGCGCCCGAAATGGAAATCAAGATTTCCTTATCTTTGAAATTTAGGTTGGGACGTGAATTTATTCTATCGAAGTCTGAATGGAATTCCGGGACCGGAAGTAGTTTTGTATAGTCATTTATGACTTGTCTGTAAAATTTTGGGTCATTCCGAGTAGTATAGACTCGTTTGGCGTAATGAAATGAATTTAAGAATTTCAAGGTTCTTAAGTTTGATTAATTTGGTTTTGGGGTTGAATTTTGAGTTGTTGTTTTTCATGTTCCGGAAGTTCGAGCGAGTCCGTATCATGAATACAAACTTGCCGGTGCTTTTGGACGGGGTCCCGGGGGGCTCCCATCTCTGCGATCGCAGAAGCAGGGATGCGATCGCAGAGAAGTAATTATGCTGGGCCATCCAATGTTCTCTGCAATCGTAGACATCACCCCGCGATCGAATATGGTCCCCACCCCAACCCTCTGCGGTCGCAGACTCACTCCTGCGCTCGCACAAGTCACCTACCCCCTACTACCTGTTCCTCTCTGCGGTCGCAAACCTCACTCCTGCGATCGCATAAGCCTACCTCCCCACCCTCCGCGATCGCAGGCCCGATCTATGCGATCGCATAGTGCTTCTCGAGGGCCAGGGTCATTTGTTCTCCGCGATCGCAGGTCTGATGCCGCGATCGCAGTGAAGGTTTTCCTGGGCAGTATTTAAATGCTCAATTACGGGTTGTCTTCCTCATTAGTCATCTTTTACCTCTATTAGAGAGCACCCAAGGTTGAAGAACACCTCCCACAACCACCCACTGAATAGGTAAGCAATTCTCTCCTATTTCTCACAATTATGCATGGAATTTAACGGGTTAATTCCTAAAAGAAACAAAAATCATGAAACTTGGTAGGAATTTATAGGGCTTTGATAATTAGTGAATTATCCCTTTTTAGCCATGAATTCCTAAATAAATTAGGTAATTACGATTCTTAGGCTTCGGGTAATTCATTCCTTCGAGAATTTTCAAAATCCGAATGCGTGGGCCTGGGGTCGAAATTTCAAAAACCTTCAAAAATACTATATTTTGTAATTTCTTGTTAATTCTTATTCCCGGGGCATGAATTGACTCAATTATGCTTTGTTTGGCTAGTTATGAGCCGTCAAGAGTAGTTTCGGAATTTCGGGCGCATCTTTTGATCCGGTCCTTGGTCCAAGGAGTGCTTTTATCGAGGTGAGTCTCATTTCTAACCTCGTAAGAGGGAAATTGTCCCTCTAGGTAACCTTGTTTGCTATGTGATCTTGTTTGGGGGCTACGTACGCACTGAGTGACGAGAGTCCGTACGCAGTGGCTATTACTTCTTCGTCCGGGTAGTTAGGACACATCATGCTCATTGTTTTCCCTTGTTGTAGCATAGATATGACTTGTATACTTGTGTGATTGGTATTGTTGTCTTTGAACGTTGTGATACTTGGCTTGATTTAAGTGTGATAAGAGAATAACGACAGAGTGATGATTGATTATATTATGGGATCGGGCCGTACGCCACGACAGAGTGATGCTTGATTATATTATGGGATCGGGCTTGATTATATTATGGGATCGGGCCGTACGCCACGGCAGAGTGATGATTGATTATATTATGGGATCGGGTCGTACGCCATGGCGAGATTGAGACTACCAGGGTAGGATCGGGCCGTACGCCACGGCGAGATTGAGACTACCAGGGTAGGATCGGGCCGTACGCCACGACGAGATTGAGTACCATATGGGAGCGGGAAAGAAGCTAGAGCAAGGCCTAATTGAAAATGAAGCGAATTATTGATTGTGTCATAAAGACCCTTATGTCCACGCGTGGACATAAGGGTCTTTATNGGAAAAAGCGATATGTTACCCAAGGCCTAATTGAAAATGAAGCGAATTATTGATTGTGTCATAAAGACCCTTATGTCCACCGAAAAAGCGATATGTTACCCAAGGCCTAATTGAAAATGAAGCGAATTATTGATTGTGTCATAAAGACCCTTATGTCCACGCGTGGACATAAGGGTCTTTATGACACAATCAATAATTCGCTTCATTTTCAATTAGGCCTTGGGTAACATATCGCTTTTTCGGTGGACATAAGGGTCTTTATGACACAATCAATAATTCGCTTCATTTTCAATTAGGCCTTGGGTAACATATCGCTTTTTCCAAAGCGCGTCCCATTTGTTTTGCTCGCAACAATCCAATAAGTTCTCCGGGTAAACACTCACTTTAAAATTGAGTATCCGTTTCCCTCCCTTTCCTGCTAGGATTGGAAATCCTGTATTTTACATATCCATACGATTGAGTCCTTGGGTTTCCGAAATAGTGTAGTTAATGGATACTCTTAAATCATAATTCTAATTATATAGACTATGATTCCATACCATAAAAAATTTCAAATTCCTTTTCGGATTCTATTTCTTTGGATCTGAGCTGAATCTTGTCTATTTCAACCCCCCTAGATTCGGATTCGACTTTTGAGCCTTTCAACAATTAACCAATTTAACCTTTCGAATATGTATTACGTATTCAAATTCGGTTGAACGAGAGGAGAAAAAAAAAGTCGGTCTTGAAAGAATTCATTGCATTTTCTCCTAGACTTCCTAGCGAACGACGGGAATTGAACCCGCGCATGGTGGATTCACAATCCACTGCTTTGATCCACTTGGCTACATCCGCTTTCTTGAAGCTCAATCTCTCCCCCGGATGAACCATATAGCCAAGAGAAACCATGAACCAGA
>ML296886.1:8139-26722 GCA_005239495.1 Nicotiana undulata | reverse complement strand
ATGAACATCTTGTACCATCCAGGAAAGGCGAATGTGGTGGCCGACGCTCTCAGTCGGAAGTCTTTGGGTAGTTTGGCGCATTTGGAAGCGGATTAGAGGCCCCTGGCTCGGGAGGTTTACCAATTGGCCAATTTGGGGGTTTGTCTTTCGACCTCAGGCGAAGGGGAGGTTATGGTGCATAATGGGGAAGAATCGTCACTTGTAGCGGAAGTCAAGGAGAAGCAGTTTATTGATCCAGCATTGGCACAATTGAAGGAGGCAGTTCTGAATAACAAAATTTCGGCATTTTCACTCGGCAGCAATGATGGAGTGTTGCGATGTCAAGGTAGGATATGTGTCCCAGATGTAGATAATCTCCGGGAGAGGGTAATGGCGGAGGCTCATAGCTTCAGGTATTCTGTGCACCTAGGTTCTACGAAGATGTATCATGGTCTCCGGGATATTTATTGGTGGGGCGGTATGAAGAGGGGTGTGGCGAACTTTGTGTCTAAATGTCCGAATTGCCAGCAGGTGAAGGCCTAGAATCAGCGGCCCGATGGATTAACTCAACTTATGGAAATACCGACGTGAAAATGGGAGATTATCAATATGGATTTCGTGGTGGGGCTACCTTGCACTCAGCGCAAGTTTGACTCGATTTGGGTAATAGTGGATCGACTCACGGAATCAGCTCACTTTTTGCCAGTCAAGTCCACCGACATAGCAGAACGGTATGCCCAATTGTACATTAAGGAGATAGTTAGACTTCATGGCACTCCAGTTTCTATTATCTCAGATCGAGGGGCCCAGTTTACAGCTTATTTCTGGCGGAAATTTCAGCAAGGTTTGGGTACTCAGGTAAATCTTAGCACGGCTTTCCATCCACAGACTGACGGTCAGGCAGAGCGGACTATTAAGACGCTCGAAGATATGCTACGGGCTTGTGTTTTATACTTCAAGGGTAATTGGGATGATCATTTGCCGCTTGTCGAGTTTGCTTATAATAACATCTTCCATGCTAGTATCTGAATGGCCCCGTTTGAGGCATTGTACGGAATGAGGTGTAGATCTCCGATCGGATGGTTCGAGGTTGGTGAAGCAGAATTGTTAGGACCAGATCTTGTGCACCAAGCTATGGAAAAAGTTAGAGTCATTCAAGAGAGGATGAAAACTGCTCAGAGTCGTCAAAAATCCTATGCGGACGTTCGTCGAAGAGAATTGGAGTTCCAGGTAGATGATTGGGTGNGGTAATTGGATATGTGCAAGTGTTGAGGTAATGAATGGTATACCAGTTGTAGGGATAACAAAAATTGTGTAATGATGCTTGGAAATGTGTTTCGGGGGCTCTCTGACAGGTGGATAGGTCTAAATACAAAGGAAAGAAGACTCTGGCGAAATTTTCTGAAAATACTGGAGTTAGTGTAAATCTGGAAGTTTGCATATCATGTTTACAAAACAAAACGATTCCTTTTGAATCCTCATTCGAGGACGAATGATCTTAAGGAGGGGAGAATGTAAAGACTCGTAAAATTTCTTGTTTAAAATAATGCCCGAATAAGTCCCCGAGTTGTTATATCTGTGTAAATTCTTAAAACGGACCTTGATTGTGTAAAAGTACCCCGGGATTTGAAAGAACTTAATTTTTCCAGAAATTTGGGTGTTATGCGACGCACTATGCGATCGCATAACGTGTATGCGGACCGCATAGTGGTCGCATACACGGGCAGATCACTGCCCAACTGAAGGACAACTATGCGGTCCAATCTGCGACCGCATTTCGGTTTTGCGGACCGCATAGCTGTCGCATCATTGCCTTTGAGTTTTGGGGAGGGGTGTTATGTGACGCACAATGCGATCGCATAACGTGAATGCGGACCGCATAGTGGTCGCATACACGGGCAGAATATTTTCAAAATTTGGCCCACCTGGGGGCCATTCTGCGGTCCAATATGCAGATCGCATGTCAGGAGTGCGATCGCATTCCTGACCGCATATTCGACACGGTCTTTTAATTTTCTAAACTTTTATACCCGACCCCAGTTTCATTTAATCCCTGCCCCCTTTCATTTTAACTGGTTTCTAAGCAAAATAGAGAGAAGTGAGAGTGGGTTCTAGAGAGAGAAGTCCTCATCTTCCCCAAATTGGTCCTCCATCTCTACCCAGGCTTGGAAGTTTATCGAGTAGTAGTCATCTTCTTCATCATAAGAGGTAAGTCTTCACCCTATTTTCTCAAATTCCAGGAATTTAACTAAGAATAAAACACACATAGGTTGGTTCTTGAAGATGAAAAGTTGGGACCTTGCATGCATGTGAATAATCTTCCATAACCTAGTAAAGGGAAGCAAGTAGAGTAATCTTTCACTAAAAAGGGGTTTAGTCAATCTAAGGGATCGCATAGTGTTTGATAAAATGCTCAAATGAATTCGAGACTCCTAATTCAAAGGTAAATATGTCGCATTGTGAACTAGATTGACGGTGCTAGGCGGTTCGGTGAATTGCAATAGAAATTAAAAAGGGAAACTCGACTCCAGGTATGTATGGCAAACTTTAATCTTTGTAAATCACTTGTGGTGTTCGAGCATATGGTATGTGTATTGGTATGAATATGTGCAACTGGTTGTCCAAATTATGTTGAAGCGTGAAGTGTATTACTTGTCTGTCTTTAGTTGATCACCACACTACTATGCTATGTGAAACGGTGCTAGTAGGATAATGAATCCAAGAGTATGAATGTATATGCTAAAGGCTATGTAAAGAAGTTGTATTCTTATTGCTGAAATTTTCTGTGATCGAACTGTGATTTTGTCATCATTGATATGAGATGAGATTCATTGGTGGGATCGGGTTGCGCACCGCAACCGGGGAGATAAGGGTGATATGTGGGAAGTGATAAGGGTGTGATTGTGATTGTCAGGTGGGATCGGGTTGCACGCCGCAACAGAAACACAACAAATGATTGTAATTTTCAAGTGGGATCGGGTTGCACGCCGCAACAGAAACACAACAAATGATTGTGATTGTCAGGTGGGATCGGGTTGCGCGCCGCAACATAAGAAATAAGGGTGAAATGTTGAGAAATAACAAGGGTGGAGTTGCGATTATGATTGTGATGAAGTGAAAATTGTGGAACTTCCATTGTGTATCTTTCTATGTCTTGTGCAGTGATTGTGTGACTCTCTGTCTGTCTCTTGCCTGTGCATTATTGAGTTTACTTAGAGTAAAGTTTGTTCATACATACCAGTACAATTCAAATGTACTGACGTCCCTTTGCCGGGGGCGCTACATTCTTGTGATGATTGTAGGTGGTTCTATAGCAGGTACTCCAGCCCACCGACAGTAGCGCCTCCACTTCGTCCTACCAGCTGTTTGGTGAGCCCCTCTCCTCTCGGGGCCCAGTGTGGTTCATGCCACCTCTTCTTCCGGATTTTTATTTTGGTATTTGTGTAAGGTATAGCCGGAGCCTTGTTACCGGCAAGTATTATATAACTCCTTCGTACTCTTAGAGGCTCCGTAGACAGGAAATATGGGTTATGTACTTATGTATTTTGGGCAGTATGACTTGTAGACCACGTAAAGTAAAACTGTGTGTTATGTATATTTTGTAAGTATTGTACTACATGTTGGTAATAATAGAATTCTATGGTTTAATTTCAGATTGTAAGAATGCGTCTTAATTATAATTTAATAATGTACATCAGAAATTTCGGGGTAATACGTGGGAGGGAAAAGGGAATCCAGGTCTGCTTGACTGGGGCTACCCGGTCAAGCGCCGGTCGTGTCCCTTGGTTTTGGGGCGTGACAAGCATGATGAAACAGGAAGGAAGGAACAAGCCATAATTGAACTACGCCTGACCTGATTCCCGTTTAAGAGGGGATACGTAGGTAGCCCTATGGGTTCGGTCACAATTCAACAAAAAATTCGTTTTCCCCCGCAATTGGAAACTAGGGCAGAATTGTGAGGAGGTACCTCAAAATTTTGAAGCAAGGTCAGCCGATCGCCGCATGAGCAACAGTCAGAAACGTTCACCCATCAAATCGGGATAGAATTTTGAGGAGGACCCTCAAATTTCGTAGCAATAGAGGTTGCAATGTCCCGAATCGTGTCATGGTCGTCGGTTCAACTAAAACTATTTTAGATTATATGTTTATATTATACTATTACAAAATCATGCATACTTATTCTTAAAACAGCTTGTTTAGCAAACGCTACTCCAATGATACAGACAGTATCATCAGATCAAGCCGAACGAGTCAAGCAAAGCCAGCGGTAATACGAACTAACCTTCCCCCCTTTACAAAACTCATAATTTTTCTGTGGATGCAGGCACAAAGAACAAACACGTAGAGAAGTCTCAAATCTTATCGCAACCGCAAAGGCCAAAGTTCGGTGTCCACACAAAAGGAAAATCATGTTCGAGGTTGCAATCCTCAAAAATCATCACACTTGCCGTCATCCATTATCAATAATTCCCCGCAGTCACAATACCCGCAACAATCACAATGCTGCAATCTACTATCAACTAAGAATTCCTAATGTCATTTTACTTCCCGCATAAGACTACTTTTCTGCCTTCCGAGACTAAACGTTGTCTCCACTTGCATCTGTATTATCTTTACGTAAGGCTACCTTCCTACCTTCCGAGTCTAAACGTTGCCTCCACTTGCATTCACATCTTTGCATAAGGCTACCTTCCTGCCTTCCGAGGCTAAACGATGCGTCCATCTGCATTGCATAAGGCTACCTTTCTACCTTCCAACTTGCATATGGCTACCTTTCTGCCTTCCGAGACTAAACGTTGTCTCCACTTGCATCTGCATTATCTTTGCATAAGGCTACCTTCCTGCCTTGCGAGGCTAAACGCTGCCTCCACTTGCATTCGTATCTTTGCATAAGGCTACCTTTTTGCCTTCCGAGGCTAAAAGTTGCCTCCATCTGCATTGCATAAGGCTACCTTTCTGCCTTCCAACTTGCATAAGGCTACCTTTCTGCCTTCCGAGACTAAACGTTGTCTCCACTTGCATCTGCATTATCTTTGCATAAGGCTACCTTCCTACCTTCCGAGGCTAAACGCTGCCTCCACTTGCATTCGCATCTTTGCATTAGGCTACCTTTTCTGCCTTCCGAGAATAAACGTTGTCTCCAGTTGCATCTGCATTATCTTTGCATAAGGCTACCTTCCTGCGTTCCGAGGCTAAACGCTGCCTCCACTTGCATTCACATCTTTGCATAAGGCTACTTTCCTGCCTTCCGAGTCTAAACACTGCCTCCATCTGCATTGCATAAGGCTACCTTTCTTCCTTCCAACTTGCATAAGGCTACCTTTCTACCTTCTGAGACGAAACGCTGTCTCCACTTGCATTCGCATCTTTGCATAAGGCTACCTTCCTGCCTTCTGAGGCTAAACACTGCCTCCAATTTACTTTTCAAAAGCAACCACTGCCTCAAGCACTATTTACTTCGCTTTCCTTTCGGTCTAAGTTCTGCCCCCTTTAATTCTCAAGACTAAGCTCGGTCTTGTTAGCATCGTACAATTGCATCGCCAACTTATCCAAAGGCGTCATCGTTCGGAGGCACCATCCTCATGGCCCGAGAACACTATGTCATGGCCTGAGGATCTCTTTAATCATTTTGCATATCATTATTCAAAGGCATCATGGTTCGGAGGCACCATCCTCATGGCCCGAGAACGTCATTTCATGGCCTGCGAATCCTGCATCAAGCAATTCATGGCCCAAGGCGTCATGGTCTGAGGACGTCATCCTTAACCGTCCAAAGACATCATTCATGGTCCGGCGAGAATTTGCATCATGTCTAAATTATGCACAACATATGCTTGTATTGTTCATATTGCAGGTAAACTGGCAAGCAACAGCCACCCTGGCAGGAGCGGTCCCGCTCCAGTTCACCCGAACCACCCCGTCAGCCATTTGTTCGCCTAACCCTATATGTTGCGTACGTCCTTGTAAAAATTCAAAATCGGTAAACTTCGTTGGTGACTCCTGAACTACCTACAACCTGATTCCTGTAAAACCAGGGATATGTAGGCAACTCAGAAACCAGAGTGCGACCTAAATTCCCTCAAAACCATTTCACTCGGTCAAAATTAGCCATCATATCTTTACCCGACAACTCTTTCATCCTTCCCAGGTAAAGAGGGGCACTTGTTGATACCCAATTTTTTCTCAAACTATCTTAAAATTTGCATATATACCTTCAAAATCACTTTTTATAATAACTAGTATTTTTCATAATATTCCCATATTTTATCAATTTGTTTCTAATTTATCCAGTACTTTTATATCCAATAATTAATCATAAGTTGCATTACAAATAGTTTCAAAATATTCCTTGGTTCAATATATCCTATTAGGATCTAATTATTTCACAAATTAGTCAATTTGGCATTATTTAGCTATAATTACAACAATTTTGCAATATAGCCTAATTGTACATTTTATGCTATTTTAATTCGACCATTAGTCATTTTATATTTTTTATATTAGCTAATTACCTTAATTTTCATTAATTTAGCATTAATTTCATTTTATATAACTATTAGTTATTTTATTAATTATTTATCTATTTTTATGGGTATTTAACTAATAGCCATCTTTTAATTTCAATTGTGGCGTAGATTAAACCCAATACCCACCTGATTTAATTAACCCAGCAGACCCTGGCCCAGTCTTTACCTTACCCGACCTAAAACCCTCGATCGATCTGAGCCGTTTATCGATTTTGATCAACGACCCGGATTCAACCTTTCATAATTAACCTAACATTAACCCCCCCCCCCCGGCCCTCATTCTCACTCAGACGCTCATCACTCTCTCTCTAACTCTCTAGCTTTCTCTAGAGACTTCCAGTCCACCCCCACCTCTGATGAGGTCCGTTCGTCTTCTTCGGTCGTCTCTTCGCCGGAGGCCATGGAATCCTCACCATCCTCCTGCCTCTCATATCTCCTTCACGCCGGTGTTGCCGTCTCTAAGGTCTTTAAGAGACCAGGGCTCTTTCTATCACACTTCTGGCCTGTTTCAGGCCTTCGTCCTTGATTATTTGCTACTTGATTTTGCTATGTGCTTCGTTTAATTAGAATATTTTGTGATCTTTTACACTAGTATGCCTCTATTAGGGTTTCAGAGTCGATTCTTTCTATTTATACTCGACTTGTCTTCTTATTCGTGGAAACCTATGTTATTTTCCTAAAAACTAGTGTTATTTTGGGTCTCTGATTCACTGATTTGCTATGATGATACCTATGTGCTGATTTTCTAAAATATTCTCATATTTTCTTTACATCCTTTGATTATTTATTATCTTATTCTCTGATTAACCGTGTTATTTATTGATTCTTACTGGTTATTTCCTTAGTTGAACCCTTTATGTATTTATCCCTAATTGCCTACTCTCTATCTAGGTTATTTGACTCCTTTCATTAATTAACTGCCTTGTTCTTTAGTGTTAACTGATTGCCTGATTTCGATTGACTCCTTACTTTTGTGACATTTTCCTTAATTGACATTGGCTCCCTGTGATTTGAATCCCACCCCAAGATTTTCTTGACTGATTTCCGTAATTAAACTATATTCCGCTTTATTTTATGTGTAAACATGCTGTCAATTACTTTGATACACTTTCCTTATTTTTATATTCTGCATTTAGTCCTAATTGCATACCATATACTTTTACTATCTCTTACATGGTAAAATCAGTTCCTCAATCGATTCTCTTTCCTTATTTATCATTATTGTATCCGTTTAAACTATGACTCCCTAATTAAAGGGAGTACTTACATTGATTGGATTTTGACCTGTGATTATTTCTATTTTTATGCTGGACTTTTACCTATTACCATATTCTCAGCTCATTTTCAAAAGCTATAAGTACTCGTATTCTCTCATTAGCAAGGACACGAACATATACACTGTTCAACTCTCTCTTACACACACATATACTCTCTACTGTTATTCTCTTGATCACCTGCTGCTTCTAGTCGGCTACAAGCCAAGACTGGTGATTATATTTGCTTATTCCTCTTTCTTTATTTGCTATCTTCAACTGTTATGTTTTCACTTTAGGTTTAAAGTTTCAAAACAATATTTATCTTTGGGTATTTCGATTCATCTTGTTTCTAATCTTCTTTTACTTATGGCTTTGTTGTTCTACTTGCAACTAGTTTGTATGCTTGTTGTTCACCTTTTCCCTTTTAACTTCAGCATGTTAGTTCCCCTTTGCATGCTTCACATGATCTTGCTATGTTTTCTTTATGCTACCACATGCACTGCATGTTACTTAGACTCTATACTGTATCTGGAACTTTTCCCTGAACCTATGTATAACTATGTATACTGTCCTCTCCCCAGTACTCCTTCAATCTGATTCTGTTTAATTCTTTTAACAAATTGTGTCTGTGACTGCTTAAGCTCTATACCAGTCTGTGATACTCTAGTACTTCTCTAATGTTAACTTGTACCCAATCTGTTTCTATGTGTCCCCAATCCCTGCTTCCTTGTTTGTATTATCTCTATGCACTGTGTGATGTTTGGTGTTGGTTGATTGTTCTGAAACTATTTTCCTATGACATTCACTTACTGTTATGCAAACACTTTTCAAATAAACCATCTTTTAAGATGTTCTTTAACTCAAATCTTTTTCAAATCATCTCCTGCACTTAACTTTATTCCTAGACCATAAGTTATGCCCCCTCAGTGTGAGCACTGCTTTGGGATCCCTGCGCTCCCTCTGAACTCTGACAAACTAAGGTTGGCATTTTCACACTGCACATTTCCAATTCTTGGTAACTAAGTCTGGGTGTGAGCATTGCCCGGAAGCCCTTGAGGTCCTTACGGAACTTTGACACACCCTGATTATGAGAGGCTGTGAAATACCATATGGCAATGAGGTTTGGAGGACTTGGGCCTAATTGAAGGCTCCCTATAGAATAGCTTCTTATTTTCCATTTCAATTATGTAATTTATTCAGTGGCCTGTAATAATTTGTAAACAACTCTTGGGGATGGATAGTAAAAAAAGGGGAAAGGGATAACTATGCATGTCACACCTCCTTTTTTCACCGGTAAGGGTAAGAAGGGAGTTTTTCCATTTTAAGTGACATTGTTCGATTTTTGGGATTTATTTTATTCAGTTGCCACCCGGATTTTTTATGGTGTTCCGGGACACCATTTATTTATTAAAAATCCCAAAACCGAGGAATTTTGACTCTGTTTAATTGTCTGCGAATCAGAAATCCTAGTAAGGAATTATGTTAACCCGGGTGAAGGTGTTAGGCCTTCCCGAGTTCCGTGGTTCTAGCATGGTCGCTTAAAGATTAAACTTGGCCTAAATTACTGTTTTTGTACCTATGTGCATTTTTTATCTTCTTCACCACTTTTATTATTCTTTTGAATTCAAAGAGTTCTTTTGAGACGGGTCATGCATGCGTAAAACCCGTTGAGATTGAGATGTGTCAAAAATCATGTCACGCGGACGTGTACATAATTCTCAACATTGAATTCATTTAAAGAGATAAATAAAGTTGCACAAGCGCGTATCTTTTGTTTTGTTTGTCAAAAAGAAACCGAAATCACATCACGCGGGCGTGTACGTAATTCCGATAATTTTTAAAAATTCGTTCCTAAAAATGTCTCTACGAATGTTCATTTTAGCCTTTTATTTGTGTTACGTAAACGTATACACAATTGAGAAAAGGTATTTTTAGTTAGTTTCATTCAAAGTTACGTAAAACGTATACTTTGATGATTAATTTATTTTTCTAAGTTTGAGGTAATCACTATCTAATAGGCCTTTTGAGATTCACTACATCTAAAGTGACTCCTAAATTAAGTCATGAGATTGGGCTATGGACGAATCTGGCCCAAATTTGCAATTAGCATTTCTACGAGTATTCATGAATATTGTTTCTTCCTAAAATAGGACTACTTTGAGATTATTGCAGGGTCTTTGATTATGGAATTTAGTAGCAGAATCATAACATCAAAGAAATTATTAAGCGCATAGCCACTTAAATTTTAAAAACCAATTAAGTCAGAACATCAATGTAGCATTAGGATCTTAATCATAACAAACGACCAGCTATTAAACTAAACTAAAAGAAACAAAGAATCAAATTTTAACCAAACATTATACCATACCATTGCAATTTCAGAAAATTTATAGCACATGGATATCCAAACAACCACTACATGTTAGGATCGAGATAAATACCTCTAAACAGCAGTAGAGATAAACTTGAATAACCAAATAAAAGCGAAGGGAAAGCTGGAGCTCAGCGATGAAATTGAAAATAGCAACAACAAATCAACCCGAACAGATTCAAATCAATTCTCAAAAAATCCCAACAAAATTCCAAAGCCGATGAAATTAGTGTGATGGAACCCAGAAATGGATTTTAGATCTCTCTTATTGTTTCCTATTTTTTAGTTTGAAGTTCTGAATTTCAGCGTGTTCTGGGCTGTAATTGTTTGTTTGAAGAAGAAGAAGGGCTCCTCCTTCAGATCTCTGTTTTTGATGATGGAGAGATCGCCGTTTGGACTTGCTGTTGACGGCGTCGCCGCTCGCCGACGGCCGCTTCTAAGGAGGTTCCGATTTTTGTTTAGGGGGGAGGTGTGTTATGGATTTTGTGTATGTACTGGAGAGAGGGTGAGATTCGGCGGCTACTTGAGAGACGTGTGAAGGATGGAATTTTGTTTTGGGTGAGATTCGGCGGTTGCTTGATCCTTGAAAAAGAGACGGCTGCTTGACATTTTTTTATGATTTTTCTGTAATTTTGAAGTATTAAACATGCATGACATGCAACTAAATAAAGAAAAATTCTTAAAATTCATTAAAAGTTATTTTTTGATTATTTTTAGGAGTAATTTTTATGCAGGGCAAAAATTGGGTTTTCACAGCTGCCTTTCTTTGCTCGAGAACATGGAGAGTTTTCGGGCAAAGATAAAGTGAGCAACTACGAGCAATTTTTGCCCGTTTGGTACTCCATTTGGAAGCATTTTAAAAAAAAAAAGATTGACCGAACCTTGCTTCAGAGGTTGTCTGCATATCCTTGCCTATAAAGGAATCAGGTCAGTGTAGTTATGGAAATTTTGATAGCTGGGACTACCGGAAAGCTGTGAAATGTTGCTGCTTACTGCTTGTTGAGCTCCTTATTACACCAAAGTAACAAAACAAAAGCCTAACTAAACCTATTAGCTACTAGTTAAAAGATTCCTATCTAAGACTTGTTCTTGAGTCTCGGCCTTTTGTTGAATCTGACCTGAATCTTGATGCTTGTTAGCCGCAGGCGCTGGTTTCGTCTTATTGTTCCTCGGATCAAGGCAGGATATACCGAACGGATGACTTCAATCTCGTCCTGAATAGTCCATGACTTCCCCGTTTCTGCACTTTGGATTTAACCTTCTCTTTTCTTTTTTTTGTTTTTATTATTCTGGATCGAGACTTCTTCTTTTGGTCGCCTCGAGTCCACTGTCCTAAAAGTGCAATCTGCGCAAAATCAAAAAGCAAATGAATGAAATTTTCTGCCCCAGTTTTCACTAAGAAAGTTTCGTGAGTTATTGCAATGAAATCTATGTTATTTTATTATGGAAAGCAATAAAAGGTCGGGAATGGTGTATCCGGAGTTATTGTAGACTAGGGAGTGGATACCCTATGCCTAAAAGGAAAATCAACTAGGGATTTGAGACCCTATGTTGGAAAAGACCGACGGTTATGCTGTCGTCGAGAAAAGATCAGGTTATGCTGGTGTCTGGGAGGATCAACGAGTTATGCCGTTGTCAAGAAAGAAGTCACCAGATTATGCTGGTATCTAGAAGGTCAGCAAGTTATGTTGTTGCCTGGGGAAAATGAGATCACTGGGTTATGTCAGTGTCAGGAAATGATCAACAGGTTATGATGTTGTCAGGAAAAGATCACCAGGTTATGCCGGTGTCTGGAAAGGTCAACAGGTTATGCTGTTGCCTGGGGAAAAGGGGATCATTGGGTTATGCCAGTGTCAGGAGATGATCAACAGGTTATGTTGTTGTCAAAAAGATCACCAAGTTATGCCGGTGTCTGGAAGGTCAACAGGTTATGTTGTTGCCTGAGAGAAAGAGATCACCGGGCTATGCCAGTGTCAGAAGATGATCAACAGGTTATGCTGTTGTCAGAAAGATCACCAGGTTATGCCGGTGTCTGCTAGGTCAACAAGTTATGTTGTTGCCTGGGGAAAAGATATCACTGGGCTATGCCAATGTCAGGAGATGATCAATAGGTTATGCTGTTGTAAGAAAGATCACCAGGTTATGCTGGTGCTGCTAGGGAGTGGGACCCTATGTTGGAAAAATCATCGGGTTATGCCGGCATCAAATAGGGAGTGGAGACCCTATGTTGGGATCAACTAAGGAATGTAATATCCTATGTTGGCATCGAGTTATGTCGGCATCAGGTTATGATGGAATCAACTAGCGAATGGAGACCCTATGTTGGCATCAATTAAGGAATGGAATATCCTATGTTGGCATCGAGCTATGTCAACATCAGGTTATGCTGGCATCAACTAGAGAATGGAGACCCTATGTTGGCATCAACTAAGGAATAGAATATCCTATGTTGGCATCGAGTTATGTCGGCATCAGATTATGCTGGCATCAACTAAGGAATGGAATATCCTATGTTGGCATCAAATTATGTCGGCATCAGGTTATGCTGGCATCAACTAGAGAGTGGAGACCCTATGTTGGCATCAACTAAGGAATGGAATATCCTATGTTGGAAAATAAAATCAACTAGGGATTATATACCCTATGTTGGAAAAATCATCAACTAAGGAGTGTATACCCTATGTTGGCATCAACTAGGGAGTTTAGACCCTATGTTGGAAAATAAAATCAACTAGGGATTGTATACCCTATGTTGGAAAAATCATAAACTAAGGAGTGTATACCTTATATTGGCATCAACTAGGGAGTGTATACCCTATGTCAGAAAAATCATCAACTAAGGAGTGTATACCTTATGTTGGCATCAACTAGGGACTGTACCCTATGTCGGAAAAATAGTCAACTAAGGAGTGTATACCTTATGTTGGCATCAACTAGGGACTGTACCCTATGTCGTAAAAATAGTCAACTAAGGAGTGTATACCTTATGTTGGCATCAACTAGGGAGTGTATACCCTATGTCGGAAAAATAATCAACTAGGGAGTGTATACTCTATGTTGGCATCAACTAGGGAGTGTATACCCTATGTCGGAAAAATCATCAACTAGGGAGTGTATACCCTATGTCGGAAAAATCATCAACTAAGAAGTGTATACCTTATGTTGGCATCAACTAGGGAGTGTATAGCCTATGTCGGAAAAATCATCAACTAAGGAGTGTATACCTTATGTTGGAAAAATCATCAACTAAGGAGTGTTTACCTTATGTTGGCATCAACTAGAGAGTGTATACTCTATGTCGGAAAAATCATCAACTAAGGAGTGTATACCTTATGTTGACATCAACTAGGGAGTGTATACCCCATGTTGGAAAAGATGCAGCTAGGGTTTGGAAACCCTATACCACTTCAGGTTTGGGCTATTTTCAACATTGTTTGCTTTTTTTTTTCTTTTCATTTTATTTTGAGTGAATGCGGGAAAGAATCTTGGAGAAAACTTCCCTTTTGGAGTTGTTGCTGCAGAGCTGTTTCTAGCTCTTGCGCCCTTTCTTTTGGTTGCACCTGCATTTTGCGAGGTTATTTTGAGTTACACATGTTTCCTTCAAACAAAGAACAATTTGTTAGTTTGAAACGATGGTTGGTTTTGTGGCCTTGATTATTTCAACTTGCTTGATCTTGGCCTCTTTGATGAATATTTCAATTGCTTGCTGGGGATTGGGTTTTATCTTGAATCCCTAGGATCTTGCCTTTCTGGATGGCAATTGGTCACGTGGGATCCAACATCCTCACTTTTTTTTTGCCTTTGTAGGCCTTTCACATTTGACTTGTTTTTCTTTTGGATTTCAGAGCATCGGGGGGAGTTTTGGCCCCTCAAATTCTGCTGCAATGGTTAGTCGCGTGGGACTTAACCTTTCCAACTTTATTTCGACTTTATTGGCCTTCATTTTTTACTTTTCTTCCAGCTTTAGCTTTAAAGCATTTGGAGCGCTTCGACTTTTTGAAATTTTGCCGAGATGGCTAGCCACGTGGGACTCAACTTTTCAACTTCCTTCGCCTTTATAGGCACTTCAATTTGTTTTTTCTCCTTTCAAGAGTTTTGCATTTGAAGCATCACCCGTTGCATCCAGTCGGGATCGACTTGATGCCCCTGATGAGGCTAGGTGCCCTTTGCATATTGGCCCGTGTCAAACGAGAACCCTGTAAATCAGTCTTGCCATCCTTTCTTTGCCTTAGTTTAAGAACAGAGTTAGACCGAAAGGGATTCAAAAGAAAAATAAATGACAGAATGGACAATGAATTTAAACAAGAGGTGTCCCTTTCGGTGAAAGGAAAGAAAGACTAATCTGGAGTGCATGCATACTTCAATGAACATGACTTGTTTTCAACATAAGTCCATAAATGTCAAAAGCGGTTAAAATATGAAAAAAGGCTAAATGCACAATAGACTAAAACGCGTAAATAATCGGATACTTTAGGCCAAATATTAATAGTTAAAGCGACCGTGCTAGAACCACAGAACTCGGGAATGCCTAACACCTTCTCCTGGGTTAACAGAATTCCTTACTCGGATTTTTGGTCGCAGACAAATCAAAACAGAGTCAAATCTTCCTCGGTTTGGGATTTTCAAAACAAAACGGTGTCCCGGAGCATCGTCAAAAATCCGGGTGGCGACTCTGAAATAAATAAATAAATCCCAAAAATCGAATAATGTCACTTAAAGTGGAAAAAACTCCCTTACTACCCTTCATTAATCCAAGGGTAATGAAAAAGGAGGTGCGACAGCTCTGGCGACTCTGCTGGGGAACGAAGAACCTAGAATCTCTGGTTCAGGGTTCAATAATTCGAGCTTGTATAACTGTTATATTTTGGCTTTCATTATCTGATTTTACGTGTTTAAACCTGAAGTGCTAATTGCCGCATTTACCGCTTTGATATTATTTGAACTGCGTATAAAACTGTGCCGAAACCCTTCTTCTCTATGAGTCTTCTAAATCATCTGGAAAGTGTGCACCTCGTGTGACTTCTTTTCTGTTAGAGTCTTCCAAATTTTAGAACGAGGTACAAACAAGCTGCAAAGCCGGTGAAGCTTCTGTATTCCCGGTACGCTGCCCCGACCTCGGCTCGAGCTGTCCACTTGGGTAAGCCTTGTCCAGAACAAAACACCAAGATATAAACCTAGTATAACATAACCTCATGACGGATCCCTAGTAAGTGCGTTGTTTTCATTACGTGCATTTGACTTAGGGGACTCACCACAGGGGTTGGGTTCGTCTAGGACAGATGAACCCGAAATAAAGGACCATCCTGATGCATCTTATGTGCTACTTGATATCTGTTTGTTTCGACATGCATGTTGACCGGCTTCTAGAATAGGAACGAAAATCGAAAAAAAAGCGAGAGGTAGGTATTCGAAATCTGAAACTCTGTCTAAAAAAAATAAAATAAAAAAGTAAATAATGAATGTCCTCAAAATCCATGTTCCCCCAGTTCCGTCAAAACTGGCCGAACTACGCGGGTCTGATTCTCACCGGATGTGAGATACGTAGGCAAACCTCATCGGTTCTGGCCCCCAATAAAAAAAAAAATTTAAAAAAAAATATTTTTCTTTTCTTTCTTTAGGAGTATTTTCTTAGGAAACTCCAAACAAATAAAAGATAAAAAAATATTTCTTCTTTAAAAAGGGACAAATCAAAATACAAAAATAATTTCTACCTTTTTATTTTTTACAATTTTTCAAAATCTCAAAAATGTTTCATTTAGTTTAAAACTAAATTGTAGAACATAACTTCAGATTTTCTAAGTACATGTTTGATTCCTTGAGTTCAAAACTGAGCTCCATCTTTTATTTCTGAAATTTTGGAGAGAATTGAGTTTCTACTGAACATCAACTCGATCTTTCTGAGTTGGGTCTGTGAATTTGACTCGAGCTCCTTATCGCTTGATTTTCTGAATATTGAGTTAAAATATGGTTTGAGCTGCTGAAGCTCTAATCCCTTGCTGCATTTATTTAGCTAAATTGTGTGGTAGTTCTAGAAGTTTTTGAAGAAAACTACTTGCACTTTGGTTCAGTTTCTGCTAGAATTCCACCAGGATTGTTTGTAGTTGTTTTAGGCAGCATTTAATAGCATTCTTACTGCCTACTTTCTATTTGATGAAAGGTTTTGAGAAACTGATCAAGTTTTAGGTCTGATTCCTAACTTAAGAACTGAATACTTGTGTGAACTTTTGGTGATTCCTTGTTTGGTTTCTGCTGAGTTCATTGAGTAGTTTGATCGAGTTTTGGTTGGATACCTAAGTTTATGAACTGAAAATTCATCTTAGTCTACTGTTGAATGAGAGGTTTGAATTATTGAACCTGGTTTTGTTTCTAGTTTGGGAGTTAAGTTAATTTTTTTTTTCTGATGAACTGAAAACTGAAAATTTCTGCACATTTGAGCTGTAATTCTACACAGTTTAAGTGCAATTTTTGCACTATTTTGGGCATCAGTTCAGCAGTATTTGAGCAGCTCTTTCTTCTGTTTCTTATGTGCACAACCTACTGAAATAATTTTCTTGGTTGACTATTTTGCTTTAGCCAAAGTTTAGCTGTGTTGTGATTAGTTTGAGCAGTAGTTTGTCAGTATTTTCTGCACATCTTGAGCTCCCAGTTGTGCACAGATTGAGGCTGCTAAACAACTGGTGTATGAAGTTACTAGTGAGGTACTTGTAGCTACATAATCCATCTATGTGACATTTGATATTCTTGGTGCTTATTTTCTTGTGATGAAGCAAACTTTGTTAAATCTATTGCTTTCCACTCTGTTAATGTGTGCATGATTATATCTTATTCTGTGATATGGATTTGTTGTTTCTCATTGTGCACTCCGATTCGATGTTGTGAAAAATTTGCAACCTACCTGGATGTGCGTGCACAGCCCGGGCGCGTAGCCGTGAAGCCTTTATGTGAAAACTTGATAAAGAGTTGAATTTATGATAATTAATTGAATAAAGTTAACTTGGGTCAACATTTTTGGTAAACAGACCCGGACCCATTATCTGGCGGTCCCGGAAGGTCCGTAGGAAAATATGGGACTTGGACCTGTGCTGCTGGGCCCGTATTATGGTTCCGGAGCCCGAGACAGGTTCATTATGTGTTATTTAAGTTATTTGTGAAATTTGGTAAGAAACGAACTTGATTTGACGGGTTTCGGATCAAAATGCGAAAATTTAGAGTTCATGAAGTTTCGACGATTTTCATAGAATTTGAAATTTGGTTTGGAATGTGATTTTATATTAACTAGGTCCAAATTCAATTCCGAGACTGGGAATAGTTCGGTTATGTCATTTACGACTTGTCTGCAAAATTTGAAATCATTCCGAGTAGTATAGGTTGGTTCAGCGCATTGAAATGAATTCTAAAAGCTTAAGTTCTTAAGCATGATTCAATTTGGTTTTGGGTTTGAATTCTGAGTTTCATTGTTGTTTTTCGGGTTTCGAAAGTTCGAGTGAGTCCGTATCATGAATACAGACTTGCCGGTGCTTTTGGACGTGGTCCCGAGGGACTCGGGTGATTTTTGGACCCCCGGGAGCTAAGTTGGAAAAACAAGATTTTTGCTGTCTGGTTTCCTTCTCTGCGATCGCAGAAGGTGGCTTGCGATCGCGGAGAAGGAATTGGGCTGGGCTGTTGATTGTTCTTCGCAATCGCGGAAGGATGGACTCTAGGCCTTCGCGATCGCAGCCCCATCCTCACGATCGCATAGTGCCAAGCCAGGGCCGGGCACAGTTACTCTTCGCGATCGCAAGACCTCTGCCGCGATCGTAGAGGTCTGGCCAGTTGGCCTTCGCGATCGCAAGACCTCTGCCACGATCGCAGAGGTCTGGCCAGTTGACCTTCGCGATCGTAGGGCCCTTGTCGCGATCGCAGTGAAGGATTCCCTGGGCAATGTTATTAAATACGGGACTTAGCATATTTCCTCCATTTTAATCTTCCTCCTTAAGTCTTTAGAGAGCTCTTCAAGGAACCTTCCACCACTGTTATTGAGGTAAGTAAATTCCATGGTTTTACTAGTTTCAAACATCAATTCCTAGTTAGATTACCTACTAAGTTATCAAAAATCATAGAATTAGGTAGTAATTTTAGGGCTCTTGGGGATTTTGTGATTTTCCATTTTAGGCCATGAATTCAAGCAGAAATCACACCTTAGTGATCCTTAGGCTTTGGGTGAGTGATCCCTTCGAGAACTTTTGGAATTTGAGCATGCGGGACCGGGGTTGGAATTTGGGAATTCTTCAAGAATAGCAATTTTAGTGAATAACTAAGATAATTTCCCACATTGTGCATGCATTGATTTAATTTTACACCTTTTGGCTAGTTGCAAGTCCTCGGGTGTAGAGTTCGGAGTTTCGGGCGCAGTTATGGTCCGAGGGGTAGATTCGACACGAGGTGAGTCTCCTTTCTAACCTTGTAAGAGG
>ML296885.1:21731-32016 GCA_005239495.1 Nicotiana undulata | reverse complement strand
AACATGAACTACCCAAATTAGTTCTTTAGTAACACATATTACAACTTAGTACCACATGCATGGTCTATTTCTAACCCTCACAACAGATTTGATCTCTTAACCTCTTGCATGGAATTTCTGGAAGTAGAACTTACCCGGATGGAAGACAATCCATGGTTATCTTTCTTGATTCTTGAAGACTTGAGCAAGATTTGGATGATTATTAAGTTAGGCCCCTTCTTTATCTCTCTATATGCTCTCATTTCTCTCTAAAATCAGTAGAAAATGACCCCAAACAAAGCCCCTAAACCTATTTATAAAAATGGGGTCGGGTTATAAAAATAGGAAAAATAAGCCTTCGAAACAGGGTATGCGATCGCATAACAAACATGCGGGCCACATAGTGAATAGCAGAATCACTGCCCAAAATTGGGCAACACTGGCCCAGTCTGCGACCTGATATGCGATCGCATATCAAAAATGCGAATCGCATTTTGATTCTGCGATCGCAGATTCGACGCAGGATCGCGTCTTTCCAGCTTTTGGTAATTTGACCATAACTTTGCGTAGGAATGTCAAAATGACAAACGGTTTGATGCGTTGGAAACTAGACTCTAAGACCTTTCATTTGATAGGTTATTCATCACATAATACTTAATAAACAATTAGATATGATCATTCAAAGAGAGTACTAGTGCAAACTCATTTAGAATTTTAGCCGATTATGAAATTTTCCCATTTGGCTTAGATTTACGATTACCCTTGGACCTCACATCACTTATTATATGAATCATACACTTATTAATTACATCCAATTCATTTACATCATATTTAAAGCACATAAAATATTATAATTAATCGACCAGGCACCTCGAAATCCTATATCGCTTGGCAAAATTTTTCGGGGTCTTACAGTGCATTTCATGTGGCGTAATTGCAACATGTACAAAAACATAACGAGTGCACGTTCTCGTGACTTGTTTTTTCAAGATAAATTCATACTTATCAAAAGCGGTCAAAAGTTAAAGGGCTAAACGCACAATAGGCTAAAAATACGTAAATAATCGAATAATTCAGGCCAACAATAATAGTTAAGCGACCGTGCTAGAACCACGGAACTCGGGAATGCCTAACACCTTCTCCCGGGTAAACAGAATTCCTTACTCAGATTTCTGGTCGCAGACAAATCAAAATAGAGTAAAAAATTCCTCGGTTTGGGATTTTCAAAATAAAACGGTGTCCCGGAGCATTGTCAAAAATCCGGATGGCGACTCTGAAATATTAATAAATCCCAAAATCGAATAATGTCACTTAAAGTGGAAAAACTCCCTTATTACCCTTCATTAATTCGGGGTAGTGAAAAAGGAGGTGTGACAATGACATGGGGAGTTATTGTGTTGTTTTTTTCAGTTGAGGCTTTTACTGTTGAAATTATGTTTCTGATGCGAGGTCGGTTATAGCTGAGTCCCTTGACGGAACAATAGAATTGTATTGAGTATCTCCATACGCTTGAGACTTCTTATTTTTGATTTTCACATTATATTGTTGATTTTTTATTATTTATCACACGAGGGGACATGCCGTGTTGATCGTTTATTATTTATCGCACGAGGGGACATGTCGTGCTGATTGTTATTATTTATCACACGAGGGGACATGCCGTGTTGATCGTTTATTATTTATCGCACGAGGGGACATGTCGTGCTGATTGTTATTATTTATCACACGAGGGGACATGCCGTGTTGATCGTTTATTATTTATCGCACGAGGGGACATGTCGTGCTGATTGTTATTATTTATCACACGAGGGGACATGCCGTGTTGATCGTTTATTATTTATCGCACGAGGGGACATGTCGTGCTGATTGTTATTATTTATCACACGAGGGGACATGCCGTGTTGATCGTTTATTATGTATCGCACGAGGGGACATGCCGTGTTAATTGTTATTATTTATCACACAAGGGGACATGCCGTGTTGATCGTTTATTATTTATCGCATGAGGGGACATGCCGTGCTGATTGTTTATTATTTATCACACGAGGGGACATGCCGTGTTGATCGTTGATTATTTATTGCACGAGGGGACATTCCGTGCCGAGTGATTCCGAGATTACGCACGAGGGGACATGCCGTGCTTCTTTGCTGTTCATTATTTGTTCTGAGACGTTAAATTCCTGCTTTTACTTGTTACATTTCAGTTATTACCCTGTTCTACTANTCACTGACGGTCGGAGCATTTTATCAGTTCATACAGGAGACATCGAGGTAGACCCGCAGACGTTCGTGGGCCTTGGCGTCACCTTCTACCCTTCACTTTCAGCTGTGTCTCATTTAGTCCAAAGATAGTCATATGTACTTATTTCAGACCCTTGTATTTAGTAATCTCTTAGACAGTTCGTGAGTATGTGACACCAGTTCTGGGATATGTATATGGGTTTTATTTCGAAGTTGCTATATTATTTTGAATTTAATTAACCTTCATATTGTTGACCATCGATGAGTTAGTTATCTTGTTCATTTCAATTGTTAATGAGTTTATTTGGTTCAAACGTTGGCTTGTCTAGCGGGTTAAATGTTAGGCGCCATCATGGCCCGAAGGTGGGATTTGGTTCTTGAAAACTAAAGACCCAATCATCCCTCTGTACAACTTTTGATCAACGGATGAACCAGGTTCATCCACATCTAGTTTTGTGGCTGTTGCAATGGGGGTGTCTATTTCTTTTGAGTAATTCTTTCACATATTTTTGTTGGTGGATCATTGTTCCATTTGAGTATTGCTTAATTTGCAAGCCTAAAAATAAATTTATCTCACCCATCATACTTATCTCAAACTCACTCCCCATAAGTTTAGCAAATTCCTTACTCAAGTTTTCATAAGTTGCCCCAAATATCATGTCATCTACATAAATTTGTACTACCAGGAGATCCTTACGTTTTTCCATTAAGAGCAAGGTGCTATCAATTTTACCTCGTTTGTAGTCATGTTCTAACAGGAATTTAGATAGCCTCTCATACCATGCTCTTGGTGCTTGTTTGAGTCCATACAAAGCCTTATCAAGTTTATACACGTGGTCAGGTGTCTCCTTGATTTCAAATCCTGGAGGCTGCTTGACAAATACTTCTTCTTTTAGGTAGCCATTGAGGAAAGCACTCTTTACATCCATCTGGTGGAGAGTGAATTCCATATGGGCAGCAAATGCTATAAGAAGCCTGATAGCCTCCAGTCTTGCCAAAGGAGAAAAGGTCTCATCATAGTCAATTCCCTCTTCTTGACTATATCCTTGAACAACCAATCTAGACTTGTTTCTTGTAACTGTTCCATCTTCATCGAGTTTGTTCCTGAAGACCCACTTTGTGCCAATCACTGATCTATCTAGTGGTCTGGATACAAGATGCCAAACTTGACTTCTTTCAAATTGATTTAGCTCTTCTTGCATGGAATTTACCCAGTCAGCATCTTGTAAGGCTTCAGCAATGTTCTTTGGTTCGATCAAAGATAGAAAGGCATCAAACGCGCACAAATTTTTCAAGGAGGATCTGGTTTTGATTGCAGATGTCAAGTCTGTTATGATGTTCTCAAGGGGGTGAGAACTTTGATATATGTGTGGTTTGAGCACCAATTGTTCACAATTTGATGATCCCATGGTGTGTTGTTGTTGTGGAATAGGATCAGGGCCAAGTTCCAATGAAGTTTGTTGTTAAGTTCCCCCTGTCATGTTGCTTGGGATAGTTGGACATGGTCAATCACCTGTTCCATCTTCCATATTTGCTCCAGTTTGATCACTGCCTCTGACCAGTCCAAGCTCCTCATCTTCTGGTTTCTGTGTCTCAGAGAGAGTGTTAGTTTCATCAAAAACAACATGCACACTCTCTTCTACACACATAGTTCTTTTATTATATACTTTATAAGCTATGCTATGTGATGAATATCCTAATAATACTCCCTCATCACTTCTAGGATCAAATTTACCTAGGGAATCTTTGACGTTGTTGTGCACAAAGCACTTGCATCCAAAAGCACTAAGGTGGGATATGTTGGGCTTTCTCCCTTTAAGTAATTCATAAGGAGTTTTCTCTACTAGTGGTCTGGTCATGCATCTATTTATTATGTAGAATGCTGTGTTTATTGCTTCTGCTCAGAAGCTATGGGGTAGTTTTCTAGAAAGAGGCATGGTTCTAGCCATATCTTCAAGGGTTCTGTTCTTTCTTTCAACAATCCCATTTTGCTGTGAGGTTCTACGGGCAGAGAAGTTGTGATTTATACCATGTTCAACACAGAATTCAGCAAGCTTTGCATCTTCAAATTCAGTACCATGATCAGATCTTATTGATGCTAGTTGATTTCCTAACTGTTTTTGAGTTTTTCTAACAAATGAAGTAAACATATCAAATGTTTCATCTTTAGATGTCAGAAACAAGGTCCAAGTGAACCTGGAGTAGTCATCAACTAGCACCATTACATATTTCTTACCACCTCTGCTCAGAGTTCTCATAGGACCACATAGATCCATATGAACCAGTTCCAACGTCCTGGTGGTACTGACCATTTTCTTGCTTTTGAATGAGGATCTTACCTGCTTCCCCCTTGCACATGCCTCACAAACTTTGTCTTCCTTTAACTTAATGTTAGGAAGCCCTACCACTAAGTCCTTGGAGACTAATTTGTTAAGCTGATTTAGACTTGCATGACCAAGTCTTTTGTGCCAAAGGAGGGGATCACTGTCCAACACACTTAAACAAGTGAGTTCATTTTTTGATAGTGTGAACAGGTCTATGACATAGATGTTATTCACTCTTTTTCCCTGCAAAACAATCTTGTCAGTAAGCAAGTTAATCACAAAACATTTTGTGGAAGTGAATGCAACCAGGTTACTTCTGTCACACAGTTGTGACACACTGATCAGGCTATATTTCAAGCCATCTATCAAGTACACATTCTCAATGGAACTTGTGTCATCCTTACCTATCTTACCAACCCTAATAATTTCACCTTTCTTTCCATTTCCAAAGGAGACATTTCCTCCTTTAAGGTTTTCAAGTGAAAGGAACTGTTCCTTGTTCCTTGTCATATGTTTTGAGCAGCCGCTGTCCAAGTACCAAATTTGGCTGCTTCCTTTCACTTGAACATACAAAAAGAAATCAAGGTTTTGTCTTAGGGACCCAAACTAGTTTGGGTCCTTTTCTATGAGAGAGAGGATGAATCAAGCTTTTTCTGGCCCAATTTGGTAACCAGTTTTTCTTTCGAACAAAACTTTCATTTCTTCGACTAGCCTGCTCTTTTGCAGTACATTCAATTTTGTAGTGGCCAGTCTTACCATAGTGGGTGCAGATTTTATTCTCAGGAAGATTGAGATACTTGCTTTTGGGATCCCATTTGGGCATTTTACTCCCAAACCCAAGTCCTCTTCTGTTGCTACTATGATTTTCTTGAAGCCATGTCAAGGCATCAGAGGATTTAATCCATTTGAAAGTTCGATCTAATTCATGTTTGATTTTACCAAGTTCTTCTTTTAGTACCCTTATCTGTTCATCTTTAATGTACATCTTATCCTTTAGTTTTACCACATTCTCTTCTAACATGATTTGAGAATGATCAACAGTCTTCTTTCTAGTTCCTAGTTTCAGTTTTAAATTTTCAGATTTTAGCTCTAGGATCTTGGTTTCAAGTGGATGAACCTAGTTCTTCAAGGCAGTGTTTTCTTTTTCAGATTCACTTACTCTGATTTCTAGGTTCTTGCACTTTGCTTTTAACATTACACATTCTTTAGACAATTGTTCTTTCTCTTTGTTTATTTCTTCGGAATCATCCATGAAATCAAGTAGCAACTCAGAGAGTTTTTCTTTAGATAGGAACTTTATCTTGTTTTTGAGATGGGATATACTTACCTATGGTTCTTCATATTATTCCTCATTTGATTCACCAATTTCCATGAGTGCCTGTTCTTCATTCTCACCATCTTCTGGTTCTTCATCTGAGCTTTCCCCCCAAGCAGCAACCATAGCTTTTGTTGTGGTTTTCTCGGGTTGGACCAGTTCCTTCTTCCTGTTTCTTCGTTCAGATCTCTCCCTTTTCCATCCAACTTCTCATTCAGTACAGTTCTTGATGTGGTGGTTAGTCTTTCCATATTTGTAGCATCCTTCGTTAGTTGGCCTTTCTAGAGCTTTTGCTTTGTTGTAGTTTCCACTTCTTGAGATGCCCTTTTTCCTTATGAGGTAGTTTCTGAATTCCTTAGTGATCATGGTCATCTCATCTTCCTCCAGATCTTCTCCCTCAGTGATTCGCAGTGCTTCTTTCCTTCTTAGAAGCATCCATTTTCATTGTCTGCCTTCTAAGTTCGTAGGCAGTGAGATTTCCAATTAGCTCGTCCAACCTGAGGGTTGCCATATTTTTGGATTTCTGGATAGCAGTGATCTTGCTTTCCCAAGAGATTGGCATGACCCTAGTCATGATCTTCTCCACCCTGTCCTCTTCAAGAATGACCCTTCCAAGAGACGTGAGTTCATTTGTCAGTGTTGTGAACCTCGTATACATCTCTTGGATTGTCTCTCCTTCTTTCATAGTGAAGTTTTTGGGAGTATAGTAGAGTACCTCTTGATCTTTTAACTTGAGGTGTTCCTTTGTGAGCTACTTGCAAGGTATCCCAAATTTCTTTGGCAATGGTGTAGCTTTGAATTCTACTATACTCGTCTGGACCAAGTCCACACACTAGCCACTTTTTGGCCTTAGCATTTTTCTCCCACTTCTTCAAATCCTCAGCAGTGTAGTCAACTCTAGTATTTGGCACATCTACTCCTTCGGCAGTCTTCTTCATGGTGACTAAAGGACCATCAATCACTATGTCCCATAGTTCATAGTCTTCTCCAATTAAGTGATCCTTCATCCTATTCTTCCACCAGGAGTAATACTGGCCATTGAAGAGTTGTGGCCGGGCAGTTGATTGTCCTTCCCAATTCCCAGGTGGTGCACTCATTTTGATCTTTTCCCAAGGTGTTAGCCTCTTCAAGGATAACGTGCTCTGATACCATTATTATTTTATGCGTCAATACCACACGGGGGGGGGGGGGGGAATTTGTGTGGTGTCCAATTTTCGAGTGTAGTCTCTATAGAAGAACCAGATTCTTCTAGGCGTTCCAACTTCTACAGTTTGCGGAATAATAATTGTAGAAATAAAAGAATACAACAATTTTACGTGGAAAACACCTGGCTTAAAAGGTGAAAGAAACCACGACCTACTTCCCAATAGGATTTTCCCAAACTCTTCACTATGTCAATGAGCCAAACATCATTTACAAAATAATTCTTTTGTAAACCTAAGGACTAACTCTAATCCCCTTGCGGCAAACTAGCCTCTAGCTAATTGCGACAAACGTCAAGTTAACTCTAACTTGAACACTGTGTACCTATTACAATTGCTTCTAGATAAAGCTGAAAGATACAATTTGTAATCACCTACTACAAAAAACTAGACTCAAAAGGTAACAGATAGAACTGGCTTCGAGCTGGTTCAAGTAGCTTTTGAGTCGCACACGGATTCTTCACATGAACTGCTCGCAAAATTGCTTTGGTAATTTTGCCTTCAATTCTTGTTTCACTTCTGTGTATGTGCGCAACTCTTCTGTAGGAACACTTCGACAATTTATAGAATCAGTAGTTGAGATGTTGAAGTAGAATTCTGATGCAACTCTTCATTGGTGGAAGAGTTAGAGTTTATCTCAACTTCCTTGATCTTCCTTTATCTTGATTCTGTCCTACCTGAATACGAAGTCCATCTCCCTATCAATTTACAATATTTTCGCTTAGGATATAACCCCTTAATTCAGATATGATGTTTATCTCCTGTATATGGACTCCTCTCATTCCATCTAGTCTGCTTGACTATGTTTTCCCTGATGGACCTGGTTCAACTGTGTGGAAATTTGTCATTCTTCAAAACTATTCAGTGACTTGATTCAACAACTGGTAACAATCCCTGTATTCTCAGCATGATTTAGGCAAAAACAACTCTTGAACTATTAATGATTCTGCGAGTATTATGCATGATCCCACGCCTAGGCAAGCCTTATGTAATCAATTTGTGTAAAACTGGAGAACTGTTTTTGTTTGTGTTTACTGCTTAACGACTTACAAGTTTAAAATCAGTAGGCAAACTGATTAGGACCCTACTGTCAAGTTTATAAAAATAAAGTTTCATATTTCTGTGCATTGACATCCACTTAGATATCATGTTTAGGTCTTTTCTCTAATAAAAACTGCTCTTGTTTGTGTTTGGGACGTGATGCTTATGTGCATTATTCATGGAGGTAAACTGGGCCTCTTAACTACTTCTTTCTGCATTTATCTGTTAAGTCCTATGTGTTCTTGCCTGTCGCGTAGAATTTTCTCTTTTTAAAAAACCATTGGGGTCTGTCTAGAACTGCCTATATCTAGAGGTCCTAAATTCCTCCAGGACCATAAGGAAGGTATGGTTAACAACACGCATAGAGATCGTTGAATAAAACTCGCTTAATAACCGCTAAGGGGTGGGGTAAAGGGTAGATATGGATATGATGACCGGTGCGCTAATGCCACGTGTAGCCTCTTTCCGAGGAGTGATTACCGGGCATTGTACTGATGTGATCCTATAGGACAAACAACTTAGGACTCCCGTATCCCTTACATATTGTGCTTAGACTGTAAATCCTTTTAAAACCTTATATATGTGCTTAGACTTTAAATTTTTTAAAACTTTATCACATATGTGTGCTTAGACTGTGAATCCTTTCAAAACCTTTATTTGTTTACGTATATATGCTTTAATTGCTTATTTGCTACTTATTTAAATTCACAAAGTTTGTTTGGCCGGGAACCACAGTTGTGGACTTTAAGGGGTGCCTAACACCTTCCCCCTTGAAGTAATTTCAAGCCCTTACCCAATCTCTGGTTATTCAATCTGTGTTGTAAATGACCCTTAGTAGGTGCCCTAACGCACCATAATTCGTTAGGTGGCGACTCTTCAAATTCCTTATATATCCCTTTCCCAAAAGGAAATGAGTTGTCCCAATAATGTCAAAGACCCTGACTGATCCTAAAGGAGAGGAAAAAGGGTGCGCAACATTATTCTAATACCATAAAAACACAAATATAATATCCTTTACATGCCAATTGTGCATCACATTGCACGACACCAACAAATCTATGTACATAATAACCTTGAAGTCATACATCAGCAATACTAGTAGAATGACTACCGTGTCTCTACCCTAAACAATTATCACACCTCCTCTATATACTCTATCCACAAATATAGTCTCCCTACTAGGATTGTCACCACATATGGCACACTAAGAGACATCCCATTTTAAATTTAAACCTAAAGATAAGTACACATACAAATACCGTATGGACGAAAATAATACGTGTGACTACCACATTAAATGCCTCAGCTCCCTATCTAGCCATTGCAAAGAATCTCGACTGTCCATCCGCTTTCTGAACACCTTGTGCACCTTGTCTATTATGTCCGCGGGCACCCTGTGGAGCGACTCTAGCTGGTTGATTTTGAGTTTGCGTGACTATAGTAGTTCCCTGTGGTTGCATAGTAGCTTGATTGTTACCAAAGTGTCGACCCAAAATACAAACATTCATGATGGCACCTAACCCAACCTGCTAGGCAAGACAATTAATCATAAAACACTATAAAAATACTAGATATAAATCAAAGATGGGATAACTGAATTTTATACAACTCCCCAAGGACTGGTAGTACAAGTCATGAGCCACTAAGACTTAGATTTTTCAAAACTAAAATGAAATAAACACATTGTATGTTTGAAATGTATATGAACGAAATTCAAATCTAAAGCTACCGAGGGCAAGTGATAGCCATAAATGAGACGCAAGTACATCTTCAATGTCAGCCCTCGCCATACACAACAACATCATCAACACCAAGATCTGCACGCAAGGTGCAAAAGTGCATTATGAGTACAACCAACACCATGTACTCAATAAGTATCCTAACTAACCTATGTGAGATAAAACAAGCAAGAAGTACAAATGGTACTCACTAATACCTATGCAGTTCATTATTTCAACAAGTATAGGACATACATATAAACAAATAAGGAAATCTCAGGTAAAACCATGTTGATGCTCACAATTCTTGATTTTTAAAGTATTCTGCTCAGTCAAAAATCCCGCATATAAGAAAGATATGCAAGTAAATCAGGTAACCAATCAAGGAAATTGCAAGTAAAGATGAAATGCAATAACCAAATATCAGTCCGTCGCGGTTAGGGATGGCAATGGGGCGGGGCGGGG
>ML296885.1:0-21480 GCA_005239495.1 Nicotiana undulata | reverse complement strand
CCCCGCCCTGCCCCGCACCCGCCCCGCACCCGCCCCTCCCCGCCCCATTGCCATCCCTAGTTGCTGTTCGCAACCCGATCCAATAACAATAACCAACTCTCCCAAAGCTCACATCAACCCGAGACCCGTCGATTTCTCATAATCCGCGTGTGCACCATCAAGAAATAAACATGACAGGGTGACCCTAGGGGGATGGTTCCGTATCCACATGGTGAACGGGCAACTCACATGTTGCAATCTGCATGAACAAATTACATGCTAATAATATCAATCGCACGAACAACTCACGTATTGCACAAACAACTCACGTGCTATAATATCTATATCTGTATCCGCATGGCCAACTCACATGCTGCACGAACAACTCACATGCATATAATATCAATCTGCCGGCATGGTCACAAGCACAATGTCATATTCCGCCCGACATGGTCACATACATAATAGCACAATCCGTCCGGCATGGTCACAGGCATCCAGTTCAATCATATCACAGGAGCAAATAAATAGGAATACATGTATGTGATGAATGGACAACAAATCTCATGTTCCATGACTGGTGTAAATGCCATGCTAAAGTATAGGCATGTGCAGAATGTGCTATCATAGTTCAAATCAACAATTTCATCACAGAATAGCATTTATGAATTTAATTCAGGGATTAAACCTCTATGTAGCCTCAAACACGGCTCAACTAGTTCACACATTGTTACAAATATGAGAAATATCATAGCTTAAAGCTTATCAGTCAATTTTAGGCTTATCATAGTCGTAACGTAACCCGAACATGGATGAATACACCCGGTGTTAGCACATGGTTTCAAACCCCACGCATGCACGCACCCATAGCACGTAGATATCACAAATAATTCGGGGAACTAGTGCCTCAACACAGTTTAGATAGGATTCTTACCTCAAACAAGCCAAATCCAATACTGAGCAAGCCAACCAATGCTCTAAAAATGGCATCCCGTGCGTACTGACATCTGAACGACTCGAAACTAGCAAAAATCAACTCAAGAATATCAAACAATGCCAAAGAAACAAACTCAATCGATAAAGGTTGAATCTTTAATCAAAATCCCCAAAGTCAACCAAAAAGTCAAACCCGGGCCCGCACCTCGGAACCTGACAAAATTTATAAAATTCGATAATCCATTCAATTATGATTCCAACCATACTAGTTTAACTCAAATCGACTCCAGATGGATGTTCAAAACTCAAAAATTCACTTTATGAAATTGTAGAAAAAAACCTCCAAATTTAACTTTGAAATCATCGATCAAATGCCAAAAATGAAGATGGATTCATGAAATATTACCAAAACCGAGTAGAGAAACCCTTACCCCTACCATGTGGTGAAAATCGCCTCCATAATCTCCCAAATGCGAGCTCCCCAACTCAAAATATCAAATAAAAAAACCCTCGATATTATATGTTTCTACCCAAATGTTCTGCCTAGTTTCTCATACTAAATGATCCCGAAAATCACTTTTGATGCCTCCAATGGATTCCTTGTGCAATTTCAGTTAAGTTATACTTTTGGATCATTCCATTTGACCTTATAATGAAGGAGATATATTTGTTTCAATATTTAGAAATAATGCAGATTTTTAAATGCAAATTCAGTGGCAATTTCATAATTAATCTAAAAAACATCTGGCAACACAATTCTTAGTACAATGACCATATATTCCTCATACGATGTCGAAACTTGATGATTTCAGATGTTATGGTTGAAAAATTACAATATTGTAGTACCATTATGCTTGAAGAAACGACGTCAGAATATCAAAAACGATCGCAACACAACACAACACAAACCTATCCGAAACTCACCATAGCCCCTTGGGACCCCGCTCAAACGTACCAACAAGTCCCATAACATAACACAAACTTGTTCGAGGTCTCAAATCACGCATAACAACATCAAAACCACGAATCCCACCTCAAATCGAATTTAATGAACTTTGAATCCTACAACTTCAAAAACTCGTGCCGAACCTTATCAAATCAACTCACAATGAAGTTAAATTTTGCACACAAGTCCCAAATCATATAGAATCTATTCAAATTTCTGAAACCACAATTCGAACATGATATCATCAAAGTCAACTCCCGGTCAAACTTATGAACATTCCAAACCTTCAAATTTCCAACTTTCGCCAAAATAGTGTCAAAACCTTCTAGAAATATCTAAATGCAAATCCAGGCATACGCCGTAGTCCAATATCACCATTCGGGCCTAACAGAACCATCAAAACTTAGATCAGAGGTGAAATACTCAAATGTCAAACATGGTCAACTCTTCCAACTTAAAGCTTCCTAGTTGAGAATCTTTCTCCCAAATCAATTCCGATTAACCTGAAAATTAAAACCGACGATTCACATAGGTCATAATACATCATACGAAGCTACTCAAGACTTCAAATAGCTGAACAGAGTGCAATTTCTCAAAATGACCGGTATGATCGTTACATTCTCCCCCACTTAAACATACGGTCGTACTCGAACGTGCCTAGACTCGTTCCAAAGCCATCAAATCGCCATGTAACCTTACCACGTCACCCCAACCCATATAAGTGACAACACAACATAACTGAAGATCCTTAATTCAACCTTCGCTCATAAGCCTCAGAACATAATTTCCAAAATCTAGATTTCTTCACAAACCCGAACCTCGCATCTACACACTGTATAAGTCTGAACAAACTGAATCAATCCATAACCATAACCCAAGACGTAATCACACGATATACCACGTAACTCGCACACTCGTAGTAAAAATTCTCGATCACAGTAGATGCTCAAAACAAATCCAATATCGGTAATAATCTCATATTTAGTGAAACCTCTACAATGTCGATGATGAAAGAAACATAAAAAACTCATAACCACTCATTAGATAAACAAGTCATGGAGTCCTCTCTCGTCCGTCAAGAACCAAAGCCAAATCCTAAGACGACTTTCGATATTATTCCTCCATACATCCTCTAATCAAATCCGATAGTACCCATTCTAGGTCCAATAACCTAATCTCCTCAAACAGAACCATTCTATTGACATGCCACACCAATACAACCTAACGCCACAAACCGTGTAATCCGTGCACCAATAGGCAACAATTCAAATGTACTCAATCAGGGAAAATTATTCAAATGAGAGAACCATCCTGTAGCTCAACAAGTACCACCACAATGCATTGCTATGAGCCCATCACACATAGTAGGACCAAGACACACAAATCTAACACAAAAGATCATATCCCAACCTAGCTCCGCTACAATACGTGACCCATCGAAACACCGATCCATATGAAATACCTCAAGCCACAGTGCTCAAAATTAACAACTACACGCAATTCGAACATTAAGTACACGAAGTGCATGACTATAACCATGGAGAAGACAATAACACAATATACCACATCCTCGAAAGAATATAACCAAGGCGCAATCAACCATTCAACACCCCAATAATAATATCGCTCAAATTCTACTGCAAAGCCCAAACATAAACACATCGTGTGTGTATATAACCAACAAATCAGCACCCCTAGTAGCATAAAAGAGTAACACAAAGCACATATCAGAACACATACAAGCTCAACTCTAACGGAATAACTCACCCTTCAACAATAACAGTTCTGTGTCAGTAAATCCGACCCGATGTAGAATACACGTCCATATTGGGCCTACCAATGGGCCCCAAAATCAACTTTGGTCATCCCCAAATGGATAAAATGGTCGTCCAAAGTCCACAATGACCTCACCATAACACGTACTACCAGATGGCTAACCTTGGCCACATCTTCATAGTCCACTACCACGAAACAATTTTCTTATGAGGACTCTCAGTCTCCCAAATCCATAGAACACACAAATCACCATAGTCGATCCCAACTCCACCACTCGAATGGCTAGCACATCTCCCATACACAAATATCCACGATAAATCCTTCCATAATTTTTCTGTGCCACATAGCAAAATCTGAACATCAGTAGTTGATCAACTAGGCGAGTACCATAATACCAATGAAGGATCCGTAAGTCAAAACACGTTGTGCCTTCTGAAATGCGCACCCTTATCATGAAATACCAACTAGTAATAACATTCATCTAGTCATCTTAAACCGGCCATGCTGTCTAAGAATTCATGAACTTCCCTTCTAACTAAACAGTGGCCTTACACATGCAAATCTTAATCCCCCATAACACACCGCATCTACCATGCCATCATATGAAAAGCATGAAAATCTCATAATAAACTCTGAGTCACCAGTAAGATGCATACCCGATCCGTCAGAAACCTTCCCTTTGATCCCATCCAGGAGAAAATTACAATACGCATCATGCTTCTCATAACCAAATCGTGGTTGAGACCATTGAGAACTCTTCGAAAACTATTCGCACATAACCAAGCCATCATCTCTCCATCTCAACCAAGCCACGCTGGTCGCCAAACCCAAGATTATTGTCACAAAACACCTGTAGAGACTCACCACAACATAAGTACCTAAAGAACCGATCATATCCATTACCGTGCTCATCCTAACCTACTACCAAGCTGTCTTATTTCTCTGAGTTCCTTCCGGATTACCCTCAAGTTGACATTTCTCCTTTCCAGAACACCACGATCCTTACCCAAAGCTCACCACAAGAGATCCTAGAATAAAACCACTCCGCCCTAAGGCCCGTAAGACAATTTTTCCCTCTTAAGCACCCCAAAAGTACCACAATTGAGACACCCACTATGAAGAGACATTCTATGAATCTAAAGTTATTTCATTCACCTTCTTGACACTGAAATGCAGAATCCATAATGATATAGAAATACCGTAAGTCTCGACACCATCGAATGTAAATCTCATATTCTAGCCATAAACAAATCACAAAAATTCTCAATTGCTACATATAAATCTTGGATCCGTTAGATCCTTCTCGAGAGTCATCCACTCTGCTCAAATCTCAATTGCACCGCCCAAACAGACCGAACGACCTATGCCCCATTAGTACACCAATACCCAAAGAAATAATCTACACCTCTAAGCAACCGAGTGAATCCTCTTTTTCTTGGTACATTACATCCATCATGAACAGCAACCCTAAACCATTACCAAGACTCCCATATACCATAAGGTGTAATACATCATTCATCCAGAAATTCCTTACTCAAGTCATTCTCAGAACCTATCTCTGCAAGTCATAACTGACCCACCAGTATGCCTTTGACCAATACAACACATAACCATGAAACTACATCGCCGATGATAGTCTCCCCTACTTGGGTCAAAGCCATATAATGAAACATCTGATAACTTGTAATGCCCATGCCTATTGCTGTCATAATCTCATAGTGAAATTCAACTAAATCCTTCACAAGCTCCTGCAACATAACCCATAAAATACCTCAAATCATCTGCTCATTTTACAGTCATCCTCGTGACAGTCAAATCAAATTTCTTAACCAATCCAAACTCAAATCACAACACCTATAGCCCACTGGTAAAAAAGAAACCCTCCACATAACATCGTAAGGATCACACATCCGTAGATTACCCCGTAGGTGACAACCCACCTGCTTAGCCTCAAACTGGCATCTCTCTATACCTTTTCACAACTACAATTATAATGCAATCACTTAGTCTTCCTGAGTCTGAATTCGTCAACAAGACATGAAAATATACTTTTTTCCACAAATGAAATAACATGAAAGAATCCCTCAAAACCCTCATAACTCCAGACTATATAATGCATCCACAAAAATCGAGCATCTAATACTCCATTCACATCCCAAGAAAAATCAACATGTCATATCAAAAACCATCTAAACACATCCGCATTCACAACATAATAATCATATAGTCTTCTAACCACACAGTGAGCCATCAATCCCGTTTTCGGGGTACAACCGAACACATAAGTCCAAAAGCACAGCTCACACAACTGGACCCACCGAGCCCAAGCATCGGTCAAAACCCGACCTCAAGTCCTCCAGACTGGCTAGCCATCAAAACACAGAAAACACATCTCGCACCTCCTCTATAGAAATAACAAGTCGTTAATGCACACTAATACCGATCACTCATATACGCATACGAGTGAGTGGAAGGAATTCAAAGCGATACTCTTCAAGCTGAATTTATGTCGCACGAGAAGGAATGAAAGATGGAAAGTTTATCCTAAACGCCATGTAGCCTCTTGGAGATAGGTATGGACGTAGACACTTTCTCGTGACTCGTAGAACCTATGAACCTAGAGCTCTGATACAAACTTGTCACAACCCAAAATCCAAACCGTTGTCATGGTACCTAACTCAACCCACTAGGCAAGCCAATTAACAATAAAACACTATAAAATACTGACATGATTCAAATATGGGATAACTGAATTTATACAACTCCCCAATGACTGGTAGCACAAGCCATGAGCCTCTAAGACTTAGATTTTACAAAATTGAAAGGAAATCAACACAACGTATGTTTGAAATGTATATGAACAGAAATTGAATCTATAGCTACCAAGGACACGTGATAGCAATAACTAGAACGCAGGTACATCTTCAATGCCATCCCTCGCATACACAACTACATTAACACTAAGATCTACACGCAAGGTGCAGAAGTGTAGTACAACCTACCCTATATTCTCAATAAGTATCCTAAATAACCTCGTCGAGATAAAAGAAGGAAAAACTATGGATGATACTCACTAACACCTGTGCAGTTCATAATTTCAACAAGCATATGACAAATATATAATCAAATCAGGAAAAATGTTAATGCTCACAATTCTTGGTTTTTAAAGTATTCTGCCTAGTCAACAATCCAGTATATAAGGAAGATATGCAAGTAAATCAGGTAAACAGTCAAGGAAATTGCAAGTAAAGATAAAATGCAATAACCAGATATCAAATCGTTGTGGCGCACAACCCAATTCAACAACAGTAACCAGCTCTCCCAAAGCTCATATCAACCCGAAACCCGTCGGGTTCTAACAATCCGCGTGTACACCATCGAGAGAGAAACCTGAGAGGCTGACCATAGCGGGAGGGCTCCGTATCCACACGTTGCACGAACAACTCATGTGCTAATAATATCAACCGTACAGACAACTCACATGCTGTACGAATAACTCACGTGATATAATATCAATATCTGGATCCGCATGGAAGAGTCGCATAATAATATCAATCCATCTGGTATGGTCACAAGCACAATATCATAATACGCCCGGCATGGTCACGAGCATAACAATACAACCCGACCGACGTGGTCACAGACACAATATCATTATCCGCTCGGCATGGTCATATGCATAACAACATAATCTGCCCGACGTGGTCACATACATCCTGTCCAATCATATCACACAGGAGAAAATAAATAGGAATACATGTATGTGATGACTGAATAACAAATTTCATGCTCCTGGACTGGTATTAATTACATGCTAAAGTGTAGGCATGTGCAACATGTGCTATCATAGATCAAATCAGCAATTTCATCACATAATTGCATTTATCAAGTTCATTCAGGGATTAAACCTCTATGTATCCTCAAACACGGATCAACTAGTTCACGCAGTGTTACAGATATGAGAAACATCATAGCTTAATGCTTAACATTTAATTCTAGGCTTATCATAGCCTAAATGCAATCAGAGCATGGATAAACACCCCCGATGTTAGCACATGGGTTCAAACCCCACGCATGCGTGCACCCATAGCGCGTAGCTATCATAAATAATTTAGGAAACTAGTGCCTCAACCAAGTTTAGATAGGATTCTTACCTCAAACAAGAGAAATCCAAAATCGAGCAAGCCAACCAATACTCTAGAAATGTCATCCCGTGCGTACCGATCTCCGAACAGCTAGAAACTAGCCAAAAGAAACTCAATAACATCAAAAAAATGCCAAAGAAAACAAACCCAATCGATAAAAGTTTAATCTTTAATCAAAAGTCCCAAAGTCAACCAAAAAGCCAATTTTGGTCCCACACCCCGAAACCAGACAAAATTTATAAAATCCGATAACCCATTCAATTATGAGTGCAACCATGCTTGTTTCCTTCAAATCCGACCCCGAAGCGATGTTCAAAGGTCAAAAATTCACTTTATGAAATTTTATAAAAGAACTCCCAAATTTCACTTTGAAATTATTAATCAAATGCCAAAAACAAATATGGATTCATGAAATATAACCAAAACCGAGTAGAAAATACTTACGCCAATCCATGTGGTGAAAACCGCCTCCAAAATATCTCAAATAAGAGATGCCCAACTCAAATATGACCAAATGAACAAACCCTCGATATTATATGTTTCTACCCTGCTATTCTGCCTTGTTTATCATGACGAACGATCCTGAAACTCGCTTTTGATGCCTTCAATGGATTTCTAGTAAAATTGTAGTCGATTTGGGATTTTGAATCACTCCATTCGAACTTATGATGAAGGAGATATGTTGATTTTAATATTTGGAAATAATGCATATTTTTAAATATAAATTTAGTGGCAAGTTCGTAATTAATCTGAAAAAGATCTGGCAACCCAGTTGTAAAATGACCATAAAATCCTCATACAATGTCGAAACTTGATGATTCCGGTTGATATGGTTTCAAATTACGATACATATATACAATCAAAATAGAAATTGGAGCCCATTCGATTAATGTGGTATCATTTATGCTTGAACAAACGACGTCGAAATATTAAAGACGAGCGCAACACAACCCAAATCTATCTGAAACTCACCTGAGCCCCTCGGGACCCTATCTGAACATACCAACAAGTCCCATAACATAAAATTAACTTATTTGAGGCCTCAAATCACACCTCAAATCGAACTTAATGAACTTTGAATCTTTCAACTTCCAAAACTCATGTTGAACCTTAACAAATCAATTCAGAATGAAAACAAGCTTCGCACACAAGTCCCAAATAACATAACGAAGCTATTCCAATTCCGAGAACAACAATTCGAACCCGTTATCATCAAAGTCAACTCCTAGTCAAACTTATGAACATTCCAAACCTTCAAATTTCCAACTTCCGCCAAATAGTGTCGAAACCTTCTAGAAATATCCAAATGCAAATCCAGGCATACGCCCAAGTCCAAAATCACCATTTGAACATAACGGAACCTTCAAAACTCCGATACGAGGTTAAATACTCTAAAGTCAAACTTGGTCAACTCTTCCAACTTAAAGCTTCCTAGTTGAGAATCTTTCTCCCAAATCAATTCTGATTAACCTGAAAACAAAAACCGATGAGTCGCACAGGTCATAATACAGCATTCGAAGCTACTCAAGAGTTCAGATAGCTGAACGGAGTGCAAATGCTCAAAATGACCGGTGGGGTCGTTACACAAATTTATACTTAGGACAATATTTAGCGATATCATGACCCAAATCAAACCCATCGTGATGGCACCAACCCACCCCTCTAGGTAATCCAAATAACAATAAAACATAATATTATGATAATTATAAGAGTCAATATGAAATAACTGAATTTTATACATTTTCCCAAGGACTGGTAGTACAAGTCATGAGCCACAAAGACATCGATTTCTTAAAAACTGAACTTAAATAATTACAACATCTGTTTGGATTGTACATGAATAAAATTTGAATCTAAATCTACCAAAGAAAAGTGATAGCCATAACTAGAACGCGGGTACATCTTCAATGCCACTTCCCGCTATACACAACAACAACTCCAAGATCTACACGCAAGGTGAAGATTTTAGTATGAGTATAATCGACCCCATGTACTCAATAAGTATCTTAACTAACCTCGATGGGGTAAAAAAAGCATGAGCTATAGATGATAATCACTAACACCTTTGCACTTCATAATATCAACAAGTATAGAACAGATATATGATCAAAACAGGAAATATCAGGTAAAACCACTTTGATTCTAACAATTCTTCTTTTCAAAGTGTTCTGCTCAGTCAACAATCCATCATATAAAGAAGGTATGCAAATAAATTCAGATAAACCGTCGAGGAAATTCAAGTAAAGATAAAATGTAATAACCAAATATTAGTCTGTTGCGGCGCGCAACCCGATCCAATAACAGTTACCAGTTCTCCCAGAGCTCACATCAACTAGAAACCCGTCAGTTTCTCACAATTTGCATGTTCAACATCAAGAGAGAAACATTAGAGGGTGACCCTAGGGGGATGGATTCGTATCCACACGTAAGCACGACAAATTCAACGTGCTACCAGCTCGGCATGGTCACAAACTGAATATCATAAATCACCCGGCATGGTCAGAGTCTCAATATCAACCACACGGATAACTCATGTGCTGCATAGATAACTCACACGTTGATACTTACAATCCGCCTGGTGTGGTCATAGGCATAACAACACAATCCACCCGGCATGGTCCCAGGCATACCAATAGAATCCACCTAGCGCGGTCACATGCATAACAACAAAATTAGCCCGACATGGTCACAGACATGACAACACAATCCGCATGGCGTGGTCATAGGAATAAAAACACAATCCACCCGGCGTGGTCACATGCATAACACCAAAATCCGCTTGACGTGGTCACATGCATCCAATCCAATCATATCGCACATGAGCGAATAAACAATAATACATGTGTGTGATGAATGAATAACAAATCTCATACTCCTAGACTAGTATAAATGACATGGTAAAGTGTACGCATGTGCAAAGTGTGCTATTATAGCTCAAATCGGCAACTTCATCACAGTATAACATTCATCAAGTTCATTCAGAGTTTAAACCTCTATGTAGCCTCAAACATGGCTCAAATAGTTTACACAATGTTACGAATATGAGAAACATCATAGCTTAAAGCTTAACAGTCAATTCCAAGCTTATCATAGCCTAAACACAACCCGTGCATGGATAAATACCCCCGATTTCAGTACATGGGTTCAAACCCCATGCATGTGCACACCCATAACACATAGCTATCTCAAACAATTCAGGCAACTAGTGCGTTAACCAAGTTTAAATAAGATACTTACCTCAAACAAGCCAAAACAATTGCCGAGCAAGACAAAAAACTCTCTAGAAATGCCATCCCGCACATACCGACCTTCGAACGACTCTATACTAGCCGAAAGTAACTGAAGAACATTAAATAATGCCAAAGAAAATAAACCCAATCGATAAAGGTCAATTCCTTAATCAAAAGCCCAAAGTCAACCAAAAGGTCAACAAAAGTCAACGTCGGGCCTACCTTGGATTCCCAATCCTAGCTTACTCGAGCGCAACCCCAACCAATACAAGCTCACACAAATGAAAATCAACTCAATCGAAGTGCGGTAGCTCAACCAATTCGCCAAAACATCGCTCTTGGGTGGTCATAACCCATGAGTCCAACCCACACTAGTTGGGTCCCATATCTCCCGAAATACTTCTCTAAAATTCGAGTATGTTGTTCTCCTAATATAGGAGAACAAAACCCCAAACGAAATCGAGAAATAAACTCCCCTAACTCATTTTCAAATTTTAAAATTTAGGACATAACCCTAGGTCTTAATTTAAAGAATTAAATAGCTTTTCAATTAAAATCATGGATTAAAGCTTAAACCAAGGGAATGAATCAAAGGAAAATACTTAGGTTTTGGTTTAGACCTTACCCCATTGAAGAAACTTGAAGAACATCCTTGAATTCTCCCAATCCAAAACTTTCAAGATGAGAAAAACTCTAACAACATTAATAGCCAAAAATGTCCAGATGTTCTACCTATTTTATTGTGTCAAACATTCTCAAAACTCGCTTTTGATGCCTCCACTGGATCCCTCGTGAAATCTAGTCAAGTTAGACTTTTGAATCATTCCATTTGACCTTATAGACTAACTGTTACCTTTATATCATGTGATACCAATTAAAGAAATTAACAATTCATAACAGAGAACTAGAGAGTAGAGCAACGAGTTATTATCAAGACGAAGAATAAGGGTTTTGACATGATAGGTATAAGTGAGGTATTAATTGCACTTCCCAAGATATACTCTTGAATGTAGAACTAATTTGCGGGCAGAAATTGTGAACACTACATGCTACATCATAAATAGGTGCATGACTAGACCTTTGGTTGAGAAGACTCCCTATGAGTTACTGAAAGGGGGAAAGCCATATATATCCCATCTTATGCATTTTGATGCAAGTGCTTTGTGCATAATAATGGAAAAGACTCCCTAGGTAAGTTTTATCCCACAAGTGATGAAGGAGTATTCTTGGGATATTCTTCACATAGTAAAGCTTTTAAGATTTATTAAAAAAAGAACTGTGTGCAGAAAAAAAGTGTGCTTGTAGTTTTTCTTGAAACTAACATTCTTTCTGATAGGTAGAACTGGATGATAAAGAAATTGGGTTCAACAGAATGACATCATCCTTGGGCAGCTGGCAAAGTACCTGTATCTTATGTCAATAACAAATTAATGCTGACGCTAGGGAGAGGTAGTAACGGTTCCCGCTTGGGATGTTATTGATAAATAGGTGCAAATGAACTCTTGCTACATAAGGAGTTATTGCGAGAGGTAAGTTAAGATAAATGACATAACTTAAGAGAGGTTACGCAGAATATAGATATGAGAATGGACCAATGAGTAGTTAGTAGTTGATTCAGGAAAAGCCTAGTTATGGCTAGACAAGAGGATACAGACAAACCATCAGATTGTGTAAGATAAACGTAGTGAACCCCAACATAGTTAATTCAGTCTCACAGATATGGATCGTAATCCTTGAGAAATATTCAGATAGGAGTTGGGATAATTAAAGGTACCGTATAAGTGTTACGGAAATAAAAGAGAGTGCTACTGGGAAGACAATAAAAAAATTCAGTTCAGAAGCAACCCCACGAGCATAAGGGCGTGGAGGTAAGTAACTAGGATAATTGTAGGCGAGCAAGAACATCAAAAATTCCATCGGTATATGATATAATAAGCTCGCAACCTTACAAGAGTCACAGGGTCTCTCTAAGTACTACAACGAAAGACGAGCTGAGGAAATAAGCAAGAAGGCTTCAACCTAAGAATAGTGACCTAACGAGGAAATGGTCTTGTAACAACAGGCTCACTACAACATTGTATGCACTCCATGAAAAAGTGGCACCTATCGTGGCTAATGAATGTGAAATAAAAAGTCCAAAGTGATATTTTAGATCATATGAGTTACAGGAAATTCTAGTATTCGTGGGCACTAAGATAAGCCAAGCATTCATGCAGCAAGTGGCAGAATGCCCAGGAAAAGTAATTGGTTATGTTTAAAGGCGACTGAGAAGGCATGAACGAAAATCTAAGGAAAGTTGTGAGTAGTATGAATAGTTATGTGTAGGTCGCAAGCTAAAGTATCGTAGAGCGACAAGGTTTTAGGTAAATAGGAGTAAGGATAAGAAAAGATGAGTGAGAAGGTGACAAAAATAGGTAAGGCCTCGGGATTAAGCCCAAAAAAAAAAGAGTTGATGGTTTTCGTAAGTTATAGATAGCTCAGTATAGCTTGAATTAACTCAGAGGAGTCTTAGACTAGGTTCCTTTAGAAGAGATGGAATGCTTGCCTGGTATTAGAATAAGGGTGTAATTGTGATAGATAATAGGATGACGCTTAGGACTTTGATTGAGTAATGATTTAAAGAAAAGGTATTTCATGAATTGCACGGGATTAGAATACCCCCATAAGATGAATCACATTTGGATGCTATGAAATACAATTATTGAAGTATAGTAGTGTTGCTAGGTGAATCAGGCAAATAACTTCTGATGTTCCCCGATTAGATGTGAGCCCTAGTGACAATGTATTACGTAAGAAGTTTCAAGTTATCATTGGTAGATTATGAATCAACATTATGATGAATCAGAAATGGATGTATAAAAACTACAAAGTATGAGGTGAGATTGAGACATCATTCTTAAGATGAATAGTAATGAAGAAGAACTAAAGGACTTAGATTTATACATATAGGATAAGCAGTGAGAGAGTAACCTAGAGTTGGGTAACAAACCTCGGTAATAATAAACCGAAGTAAGTTTTATGGTATAATATAACCTACTTAGATGTAGTAATGTCATAACCATAGATAACCAAGCCTATGAAACAAGATATGGCAATGGTCGTAAGTTCGACAATGTACCGAAAGAAGAACTTCAATACACCTATAGATGCCCCGAGGGACAACTTGTCATAGTTCTGTATATGTTCACAAAGCGACGCCTAGAGGTTGGCTAACAACTGGAGGAAAAAAGATAGAAGAGTCTCATAGGTGCACTTACAAGGTCATAGTCTTACAAACTTCATGAGAGAAGGTAGCAACACGAGATTGGAAGGATTCTGACCACGAGTCGTGGTGTGAGAAAGTAGCCTAAATGGGGGAATGCCCTGGCCTTTGAAATTATTCACATAATAATTTCCTAGATGGAAAGGAAAATATTAAATTATTCATAAGAGCTATAGGTTATTGGACTGATAAGCACATTTCCAAATGGGGGAATGATGTTACGCCCCATATTTTCATACACAAGAGTACGTCGTAAGACAATTGATGTAAGCTCATAAATGAAATTATTTTAAAAGTACATAAAGTAAGTTAATCATGTTACCTCGGAGGTTACAAATCTTTAAGATCGTGAATAACAAGTACCAAGAGGGTTGGAAAGCTTAGAAGCTAAACGAAAATAAAGTTTCGTCGAAATTATTTTAGTTGTATGATAGCCGTGTATTATGTTTTTTATTAAAGCGAGTGGTGGAAGAAAATTTGGCAAAGGCCATCACTAGTTACATTCATAATGTACTCAAAATTAGGTCAAACGCAACAGAGCTTTTCTCCTAATATACTTGGAATTATAGGATGACCCATACATCAAATTGAAGATCTACGAGTTCATATTCTAACACATTAAACCATGACATTGTAGTATAAAATATATTAGTTTTTTCACGAAAGTGCGCAAGCAACTCCCAATGGGACCCACTTAGGCGGTGGTCTGCCTGCTTCACTTTAAAAACAATTTGGATGACCTTTATTTCTTATTTTGCGACCCAACATTATCCCTACACTCCTCATAACCATCCTAAACAGATACCATAAGGGTTTGAAGTGATTCCAAAGTGATTACACTATATTTCAACATCACAAGTTAGTTGTAGTGAAGAACAACACCTCTCTAAGGTTGTATTGTCATTGAGGATAATTGTGGGATGTGTTGGCTGAAATTTCAAGTTGTTGCTACTAGATAAGGTGAGTATAACAGCTTACTAATTGTGCTTAATCTTTCTTGTATGTTAGTTAAGTTGTTAGGATGATAAACAACAAGATAATACTTGGATTAGCTTGAGATGTTGTTGTTCTTGATGGATTGATTTGAAAGTTGCTCTTATGGACTTTAAGTGGCTGGAAATTATGGAAAATAAGTTGGCTATGATATTGTTAGTATGATTATGTTGGTTTACATGTCACTCTTGTTGAGGAAATTGGTAACCGGAAAAAGAAATGGCTATAAAGCACTTGGAAGTTGTCCACGATGATATTATCTTGCGTTAGGATATTTCGGGTAACCTTGAAATTGAGTACACTGTTGGAAATACTTTAAAGTATTGGTTATTATACTGGATATATTACTAAGTTCAAGAATGAATGATAATGGGGTTGAAGGGTGCTAAAGGGATTTAATTCGAGCTTGCCACTCGTCGTGATATGTTGATGACTTGTTAATGAAATATTTTGTACCCTATTGTTGATGTTGTTCTTGTTGTATTGCTTTGGTTGTTGTTGTTGGTACATGGTATTGGAGGACGCCCTTGTTATAGAGGAGATGCTGCCCAAATTTACATAAATGAACTACTAGTTTAAGTTACTGACTTACCCTTACTCAGCACTGCTTTTGAAGCACCTTATGCTATGGTAGATTAAGTTGAGTTGTTTGAAAAATTTCTTGGAAGGTATTAAGGACTCAACGGAGTTAAGATATGTTAAGTCTATCCCTTATTTCTTGTTGGCATGATCCATATGATACAAACGAAATGAGCCAATGCACAACTTTCATAAATGACTCTATTCGTAGAAGTACTAGGGGTGCCTATGTTCTTAGTTCCCCATGTGTCCTATTATTATATCATATGTTCATGGGTAACATAAAATGCGTAAGTTTATAATGTTTTTCCAAAGGCATATTGATCTTATGCATTCCGAGAGATCTTATTGACTTACTTCATTATGCATTGCATTCATTTATACATGTACATTGACCTATAACCAGATGGCGTTATATACGTGTATATTGTATGTATATGGGGTATGGGGAAAGTTTACGGCGTTATATACGCATCACCACCTGATTAGCTGGTATACGTTGATGATTTCGCCCACAGAGGTCGAGATGATATGATGGGATGCCCTTAGAGGCTTGATGATGTTATGTACGCATATACCTATGCATGATATGAAAGTTATAGGCATATGCATGACATTAGAAATGTTTCAAGATCCACAAAGCTATTCAGACTTACAGGTTGAGTTCTTTACTCTATATTTCTCTCATGTGTTTTATTTACTGATTTTCATTCTTTACATACTCGGTAAATTATTTGTATTGATGTCCTTTTTGCCTAGGGATGTTGAGTTTCATGCCCGCAGGTCCTGATAGATAGGTTGAGATTCCTCCATGTAGGCTACCAGCTCAGGGGAAGGTGTTAGTGCACTCCATTTGCTCCGGAGTTGCCTATTTGGCCAGTATGCTTTGGGCATGTAATGATTGGTATGGTGGGGCCCTATCACGACCTTTATGATGTTTATGTATTCTTAGAGGCTTGTACAAAGATGTCATATATATGGATACTTGTATGGCCTTATCGTCTATGGTTTGAGTGTACAAATGATCATGTCGGCCTATATCCTTATGTCACATATATAAGTTTCTATATCATGCTTGGTCGTGCTATGTCGAGTACTCCCTTATGTTTTCTTCTGGTTATCTCATGACGACCCTTTTGGCCCAATTACCCATGATGGTATGATAAGAAAGTATGTTACATAGGTACACTGTTGAGTGAGGCACTGAGTGCCCGCCTTGCTATTGACTATTGATATTCCGATTTTTCTACGTGGCACGGAAGATTCATGTGAGTCTTTCTCGTGATATGATTGTGTATGGAGGATTAGTCAGTCATTTGAGTGTTGAAGTTGGGATCAGATATGGAGAGTCATATACTCTTCAGGTTTAGGGACCAGACGTTCTTAGAGGTAGAGTGTTCTCTGGTTGCGGACTGTGAAACTGTGCTAAGAGTTAGACGCCTAATTGTATTTGTTATGTATAGGTTAGTGTGGAGCTTTGAAAGGTTATTTACTTATGTATAAAGGACCAAACCTGATTTAGGGGCCAATTGGGTGGCCTAATTAGAATGTGTATTATATACATCAGATTTATTTACTCCCTACAGATATTGTTGAGGGGTGTGCCATAGGCTAGAGTTGATCTTATTCATAACCTGATATGTTCAATGTGTTACTCTCTTAGGCTACGATGGATTGTGCATTTTTGACAATTTACACACATGATGTGATTCTGCTTGGGCCTTGTGTCAAAGATTGAGCGAGATGGCTCGTGGGATGTCGAGTTGCTTATTGCACTTGATCATTGTTTGGTGAGTATGAGAATTTAGGCAATGGGTAATCCATGTGGACCTGTATATTCTGATAGAGTTACGCACCGCAGCAGAGTTATGTTGGGATATGATGCTTTGTGCTTATTACATGTGTTTTGTTTTTCCTTTATGAGATGGGTTCATAGCATTGCGCTTTGTGGTGGTATTTGTTGAGCTTGCGGGATGGTTCTCTCATTTGGTTCTCCTTCCATCATTGGTTACATTCGAGTTGTTGTGTTACATCCCACATTTTCACACATCAAAGTGTATAATGAAGTAGTCGACATAAGCTTAGAGATCAAGACTATTCTCAAGTTCATGAGTGTATAAAACCATGCATAGCACACGTTGGAGAGTTTAGAAGTTAAATGAATATAAGAAAATAAGTTTCGTCGAAAGTCGGCAATTTGGGAATATTATAACTCATACTTTTGATGTGAGACTGGGTTATTAACACAATAAGATGGTGATTTTATGACGTATTATAGTCTTAGATCCTGGGGTGTTACATTTTGAATTCAAACGAGTTATGAAACAAAAGTCGACAAAAGTTGTTGCAAGTTACATTCATAATTTTACTGAAAATTTAGGTCTAATTTTCTGAGCTTTTCTCTCAATGTACTTGAATTTATGTGATGATCCACCCACAAAATTGAAGATCTACAAGACTAGTTTTTAAATCATTAAATGGTTTGTTGATACGACGTTGGAGTAGAGAGAGATATTTGTTTTTTCGCGAGACGACACAATCAGCTCCCTTTGGGACCCACAAGGTCGGTCGAGGATTATCTTGATATATAAAGTTGTGGGCTTTGTATCCAAACCTCATTTTCGACCCAAATCAGACCTAAAACTCTCTCTAGCCTTCTAAACATATCCTTGGGGTTATGAAGCCAAATCAAAGATAGAGAAGGTGAAACAAGTGGATTCAAGCCTTAGGAACCCGAATTAGTCAATAGTTTGCCGCTTTCTCTCTTTGTGGCTGATTGAGAGCAACAAATTGAACTCTGTAAATTGGGGATTTGTGTGCTATAAGGTATTTTTGTCACCCCCTCCCCCCCTTCTTGAACGGTGGTGGGGCACCTTAGCGAGGATGCTGAATCCGTAAGGGAGTTGTATGTGACATCCTAGGCGAATCTTACATTGACATAACACAGGAGAGATGTTGGGTAGATAAGTGGACGGACCTTAACTCTAGTTACACGTTTTAAACCTGTGAGGGAATAGGCTTGGAGCGGAAAATATCACTACCGGGTCGGCTGATTACACTTATGATGGCTGAGTACGTTTTACTGAGCATATTACGGTCGGGTACGATATGATGATGACGTTGCCCATAGAAGCATATGTTTTTAAGAGTGTATGTATGTGTGTATGTATGTATGTGTATATATATATATGTGTGTGTGTGTGTGTGTGTGTGTGTGTATGTATCATGCATTTCACGTTAGTCTCCCCTATAGGCATTCAAATGTTACAGGTTGTGTCTTTTCTATGTCTCTTTATATTATGATTCTTATCTATATTTCTTGCCTTACATATTCAGTACTTTATTTATACTGACATCTCTTTTACTTATGGACGATGCATGTCATGTTGCAGGTCCTATTAGATAGGTCGACGGTCCTCCCAGTAGGCTAACAGGAAGTGTTTTTGCACTCCACTTACCTCGAAGTTGTCTTTTGACTCAGTATACTTATGTACATATGTTTATGGGTATGACGGCGCATGTCCCGAACTTATGATGTTTATGTATTCCTTAGAGGCTTGTCAACGTATGTCATGTGTATAGATGTTTTGTTCGGCCTTGGCATGTGTATCTCATGTATATCATTATGTGGTTGTCCTTTATCGAGTATTCTTTATGTTATGTTTGAGTTATCTCATTAAGGCCATTCTGTCTAATTTACGCATGATAGTATGGTTAAGGATACGTTACGTTGGTTCTCGAAAAGTAAGGCCTGGGTAACCGTCGTGGACCTCCGGTATTGGTCGTGACTAACTTGGTATCAGAGAAGGTCTGTCCTGGGGATGTCTACAAGTCGTGTCTAGTAGATTCTAGTTTATGGTGTGTTACGTGCCACACTTATAAACAAGAGCCTGTGGGGCTTTTAGGATGGTTACGTTTACTTCATGTTCTAGATCGTGCGATAGAACCGAGTCATAAAGAATGAAAATTTTAACCCTAATCCTTGTTTGGCTTATAGCTGAGAGATGACTTCCGCTTGAAGGACTAAAGGTGATCCAAGGGCTACGATGGAGATGGAGGTGGGAGTAAGTTACTCCATTGAGACAGACCCGTCCGAGCTTATGTCCTCTATTTAGATGGACCCATAAGAGATTATGCCCTCTATCAAGATAGATCCGTTTGAGATACGACTTGAGTCAGCACTACGGGAGTTTTCGACCTGAGGGTATTAGTGGAGCAAGGAAAGGTTCCAATATCACCAGTTTTCCCTATGTCCTCGTTTGAGCGAGAAGTAAGGAAGGGAACACAAGTGTTGACTAGATCAATTGATCTCGTACCCCATACAATGATGGAACACCAGAGGATGTGGGGTCTTCTGAGGAATTAAGAAGTCCACGGTCTTGGGAGTCCGTTAACCAGGAATCGCCAACGTCCTGTGATTACCCAAAAGGTCATCCTAAGTAATTCCAGATAAATCTATGTTCTAAGTCCTCAAAAGCCTCCATTAATATCACCTCGATATGCGTGCTCAGCCCGGGCAGGTAGCCGGGAAACTTCCATGTGAAATTTTGATAAAAATGGAATTTTTGAATTGAATAATTGAATAAATTTGACTTTGGTCTACATTTTTGGTAAACGGACCCGGACCCATGATGTGACGGTCCGGGAGGGTCCGTAGGAAAATATGGGACTTGGGCGTATGCCCGGAATCTAATTCCGAGGTCCCAAGCCCGAGAAATGAATTTTTAAAGAAAATTATTTTTTGAAAATAATAAAGGCTTATGAAAATGAATAATTATGTGAAAACCATGTTACCGGGCCCGTATTGCGGTTTCGGAGCCCGGAACAGGTTTGTTATATGTTATTTGTTCTATCTGTGGAATTTGGTGTAAAACGGGCTTGATTTGATTGGTTTCGGATCCAAATGAGGAAAAATGGAGTTAATGAACTTGTGGGGTTTCTAAAGTATTTGAAATTTGGCTTGAGAGGTGATTTTATGTTCCTGAGGTCCGAATGAAATTCTGAGACCGGGAATAGTTCTGTTGTGTCATTCATAACTTATCTGCAAAAATTGAAGTCATTCCGAGTGGTTTAGGCCGGTTCAGCGCGTTGAGGCGAATTCTAGAATTTCAAAGTTCTTAAGGGTGATTAATTTGGTTTTGGGGTTTGATTTCGAGTTTTGTTGTTGTTTTTAATGTTCCGGAAGCTCAAGCAAGTCCGTTTAATGATTTGGGACTTGTTGGTATTTTTGGACGGGGGCTCGGGTGGGCCCAGGTGCCTCCCAGACCCCGCACGAGGCCAAAAACCAGCAAAATTCACTGCTGGTGCACAGCAGCTGGTGTGACCGCAGGTGCGGGACCGCCCCTGTGGTCCCAGCCTCGCAGGTGCGATCCCCAGCCCCCTTGCCAAAAGTCTACAGGTGCGATACCCAGGTCGCAGGCACGTGACCGCAGGTGCGGTCCAGCCTTCGCTGGTGCGACTTCCAGCGCAGGCGCGACCCTTCCTCCGCATGAGCGGGACCGCTGGTGTGGCTACCAACCCCGCAGGTGCGAGCCCAGGGTCCCAGGCCCTTTTCCGCAAGGGCGATTACTCTCACGCAGGTGCGAGACCGCACCTGCGGTCCTAAGGTCGCAGGTGCGGAAACCCCTGTTGGCA
>ML296884.1:55880-68951 GCA_005239495.1 Nicotiana undulata | reverse complement strand
CGAAGGTGGTTGAAATTCCTTCCTATACTTGAATAATGTGATGAGTCTTAATAATGAGCCGTTAAGCTGAACGAAGGTGGTTAAAATTCCTTCCTATACTTGAATTGTTCGATCATGGTGATATTATGAGCAACGCGGATAATGTGATAAAAATCCTAACTTTGGCTATCAAGTGAGATGTGAGTATCCGATCCCGTTGAATGTGGGCGAGTCGGTACCACGGTGTCTAAATATACACATATATATATGCATTCATGCAGTCATATATACGCATTCATGCATTCATGGCCCCGAGTCACAGGTGTGATTCGTGATCGGGGAGAACTTATATTTTCATTGCCCCTAAGTCACAGGTTTGATTCGTGATCAGGGAGTAATTTCACTCATATTTTACTAGCCCCTGAGTCACAGGTTTGATACGTGGTCAGAGAGATCAGACTTATTTTACTTTCCCCTGAGTCACAAGTTTGATTCGTGATCAGGGAGAATTATACTACTATTTTCATCGGCCCCCGAGTCACAGGTATGATTCGTGATCGGGGAGGACATATATATTCTTTGGCCCCCGAGTCACAGGCATGATTCGCGATCGGGGAGAGTTTTACTTTGCAGCATTGGCCCCGAGTCACATGTATGATTCGTGATCGGGAGATTTTATATATATGTCAGTTGCCCCTGAGTCGCATGGATGATTCGCGAGCAGGGAGAGATATTTGCCCACGAGTCGTATGGATGATTCGCGATCGTGGAGACTTTATCGAGTCAGCGCACGGGTCGCAGGTATGATTCGTGAACGTGTGGAGCTTTATGACTGTGTCAGTCCTTATGACCCACCCTTATGACTTCGGCCGATAGTCTTGTCCGTGTTAAATATATATATATATATATATATATATATACTCATTGCATTCACGAGCATTTGCATTGAGTTGGGATCATACGATGGTGAGTTGAGAAACAATACTGAGTATTGGAAAGTGAACAAAGGAGAATAAAGATAAAACCTTTCGGATAATGAGAAAGAAAACAATGATACAACTATGAACAACTTACAAAGAAAGACTATGTTTGAGATCAGTTACTGTTGCTGTTTACATGTTCGTATACTTGATGTACTTTCTCACATGATTTATTGCTCAGCATGTATTTTATTTGACTATGTACTGGACCTTAGTGGGTATGTATTCTACCTCTCGTCACTACTCTTTACGAGTTTAGACGGGATACTCACTGGGTACATATGTGATTATATGTACTCATGCTGCACCTTTTTTTTCCTGCACTTGACTATGCAGGTACTAAGGTTGGTCCGTCTGGTCGTCCGCTTGTTGATAGATACTGATCGCGGCATCGCTCCACACGGTGAGCTGTCTTCTTGGCGTTCTCCTGACAGCATCTCTGGAGCCTTCTTGTTTCATTTTTCTCAGTCTTTTGTTCCAGACTACGGCTTGTATATTTTGTATATGTATTTCTACTGTTGTATCTATGTAGCCTCCCGTTGACACTGTGACACTAGTTCTGGCACACACTTGTTGTAGTTATTGGGGTTGTACATATATTGGGCCTAGCTGTGGTTCAACTTGTTTCTACGGCCTTACCCCATATTGTTATTGTATTCCGCATTTTTATTGTGATTGTTGTTCGTTGGCTTGCCTAACCTCTCCGTTAGGCGCCATCACGACCTGGACCGGTTTTGGGTCGTGACATGAATGTACTTCGTTCATAAACTTTTCTGCTTCTTGGGCATCCACGCATCTTAACAAATTCAGATCTGGAGTCCTTTTGTACAACACTTCTCCGCTTAAGAAGAAACTGTTGGCAAGACTTCTAATGGTTCTCTTTTGATCCCCATTGGCCTTCTCCGGGTATTCTTTTGTTTTCAAGAATCTTTTGATATTATGATACCATGGTTGGACATCGGGATCTATTTCAACCGTGTTATAATAACCATGTCTTTCTATGATTTGAATCTCTAGTGGGTCAATGTGAACATTGCTCGGATACGACAGCATTTCAGCTAGGGTAGCCAGTGCATCGACTAACTCATTGTGGCATCGAGGAATATATCTGAACTCGACGGCTCTGAATCGTTTGCTAAGATCTTCCACATGTTGTCTATACGGAAGGAGCTTAACATCTCGAGTCTCCTATTCCCGGTGAGCTTGCTTGATAATCAAATCCGAATCTCCCATGATCAATAACTCTTCCACATCCATGTCGATTTCCATGTTCATGCCCATTATGCAGGCTTCATATTCAGAAGTATTGTTTGTACAGAAGAAACGGAGACGGGCCGTGGCTGGATAGTGTTGTCCCGTGGGTGAAATCAAGATTGCCCCAATCCCAACACCTTTTGCGTTGACTGCTCCGTCGAAGAACATTTTCCAAGTGTTAGTGTTTTCTGAGGTTACTTTGACTGTATTTACCTCCTCATCCGGGAAATAAGTGCTTAAAGGTTGGTATTCATCATCAACCGGGTTTTCAGCCAAGTGATCAACCAAGGCTTGGACTTTCAAAGTTGTGCGGGTGACATAGACAATGTCGAACTCTGTGAGTAGGATTTGCCATTTTGCTAGCCTTCTTGTGGGCATTGGTTTTTGAAATATTTATTTTAAAGGATCTAGCCGGGTTATGAGATATGTGGTATAGGCCAGCAAATAATGTCTGAGCTTTTGAGCAACCCAAGTTAGGGCACAACAAGTTCTCTCCAGCAGAGTGTATTTGGCTTCATACCTAGTGAATTTCTTGCTCAGGTAGTAGATGGCTTGCTCTTTCTTCCCGGTAACATCATGTTGCCCGAGGACACATCCAAAAGAATTTTCCACGACCGTTAGATACAGGAACAAAGGTCTTCCTTGCTCAGGTGGGACCAACACAGGAGGATTTGACAAATATTCCTTGATTTATTCAAAGGCTTCTTGGCATTCATCTATCCATTTAATCGCCGCATCTTTCTTTAAAAGTTTGAATATGGGCTCACAGGTGGTTGTGAGTTGTGTAATAAACCAACTGATGTAATTCAACCTTCCTAGTAAGCTCATGACCTTTTTTTTAGTTTTTGGAGGTGGCAGATCTCGGATGGACTTTATCTTCGTCGGATATAACTCAAATCCCTTACGGCTGACTATGAACCCCAAGAGTTTCCCGGATGGAACACCAAATGCACATTTAGCAGGGTTCAATTTTAAGTCATATTTGCGTAGCCGCTCAAAGAACTTTCTCAAGTCTCGAACATGGCCCTCCTGTGTTCTGGATTTAATAATGACATCATCAACGTACACCTCAATTTCTTGGTGCATCATGTCATGAAAAATGGCAGTCATGGCTCTCATATAGGTTGCCCCGGCGTTTTTCAAACCGAATGGAATGACCATGTAATAGTAGGTCCCTCGTGGTGTGGTGAATGTCGTATTTTCCGCATCTTCCTCATCCATCAAGACTTGGTGATATCCAACGTAACAATCCACAAAAGACTGTACCTCGTGTTTGGCACAATTGTTGACAAGGATATGGATGTTTGATAGCAGGAAGTTGTCTTTGGGACTTGATTTATTCAAATCCATGTAATCAACACATACTCGGAGCTTCCCTTCCTTTTTTGGAACTGGGACTACGTTGGCTAGCCATGTGGTGTATCTGACTACTCGGATTACACCGGCTGTTAATTGTTTGGTGACTTCTTCTTTATTTTTGTCACTGATATCTGTTTTGAAATTTCTTTGCTTTTGTTGGACGGGCGGACAATCGGGATGAGTTGGCAACTTGTGTACCACTAAATCAACACTTAGTCCGGTCATATCATCATAGGACCAAGCGAACACATCTTTGAATTCGAACAGGAGTTGAATCAATGTGTCCCTAGTTTTCTCATCCGTGTGAATACTTATCATGGTTTCTCTGACCTCTTCTGGACTTCCCAAATTAACCGGCTCAATTTCGTTTAAGTTTGGCTTAGTCTTATTCTCAATTTTTTCCAATTCTCTGTTTATTTCCCTAAAAGGCTCATCTTCATCATATTCCAGTTCTTGATTCATTATTCCGTGATTAGACAACCTATTAAGATCAGGGCATGAAGTCCTCAAGCATGTCATGTTATTTAGGGACGCATTATTAGGACTGAAAAATAAGAAAAATAACAAAATCAGAAAGACTAATTGACGATGAAATTTTGATTTCATTTTATTGAATTTGAAGATAGCAGGGGTTTGACATCGGAAACAAAATTAAAACACTCGAGTTACACCCTGAAATAACTCCAAGTGTAGAAAGGATAGCAAAACATGAACTACCAAGATTCTTGCCTGACTGGGAAGGGAATAGCTTTCTAGTTCTGCAATTTGGCATTTGTCCCCATGTATTGCACCTCAGCAGTGCTCGAGCCTTCCCCCGGCTGAACCATGTGAGCCTCATATAACATTTGTCTCATTGCACTGCAAATCCCTTCAATTTCTTTGGTAGTAAAGGCCTCCTCTTCTTCCTCTATGTATTTTGGTTCGACAAATGATTCATCGATGTGTGGAACTGGTTGAGGCAGGTCCCATCCATTATTCTTGCGTTCGTTGGCCCATTTACATCGGCCTCTGTGGCCTGGAAGCCTATGCCGAAGAACTATTCACTGACATGCAAAGAGATAGGTTCTGTAATGCCCTGTAGGGATACCCCGAGTACTTTTCCAGGTTGTATCCGTGTTTGATCATATCGGTAGAGACCATGATTGACACATTTGATAAACAAGCCTGAGGGCATGGAGTACCTTCCTCGTACTGATCAGCAAGCACAATTTCAAAAGCCTGGTACACAATGTGCTCACTTCCTTCTCTGGCCTCAAGGCAGGGGACCGAGGAGTCTCTGTATATGGATTGTTCGTCCTCTCCATGGACCACTATTTCTTGATTCTCATACTCAAATTTGACCATCTGATGGAGAGTAGATGGCACTGCCCCAGCATAATGAATCCAAGGTCTTCCCAACAGGAAATTGTAGGAAGTGTCCATGTCTAGGATCTGGAAAGTCACCTCGAAATCCTATGGGCCTATGGTCATGACTATGTCAATTTCCCCAATGATGTCTCTTTTGATACCATCGAAATCACGGACACACACATTATTTGGCCTGATTCTCTCGATGCCGATTTCCATTCTTTGTAGTGTTGACAAGGGGAAAATATCCACCCTAGATCCTCCATCTAGCATGACCCTTTTTACATAGTATCCCTCGCTTTTGACTGTCAAGTGCAAGGCTTTGTTATGAGCAGCTCCCTCAGAGGGTAATTCATTCTAACTGAAGGAAATTTTGTTCACTTTGAAGAAGCGTTCTGCCATTCTCTCTAGTTGTTCGACTGAGGTCTCGGTTGGTACATACACCTCATTGAGCGTCTTCAGAAGTACCTTTTGATGCTCATCTGTGCCCATCAACAGAGACAAGAGTGAAATCTGATCGGGAGTTTTCCTGAGTTCTTCAATCGTAGCATATCAAATGTTTTCATTTTTCTGAAGAATTCCTCAGCTTCCTCGGAGGTAATAGGTTTTTTGAGGGGAAAGAGTTTGTGTTTGGACCTGTTCAACTCCTCTTAGTTATGATACTTCCCAACGGGTTTTGCTTCGTTCACTTCCCCTCTAACTTCTTTTCCTCTATAGGTCAACAGTGTTTGATTATAATTCCATGGGACGATAGTAGTATCTTTGATTGGGATTTGTGGCCTGCGGCTGATTATCAGAGGCTCATTCAATTTTGGTGAGATGGCCGGACCCTTCGCAACATATGTCCCTTTTGGTATGTACATTATTTGTGGGTTTGATTTCAGTTCCAATCTTTTGGAAGGGCTCAACATGAGCTGCCTGTTTCGAAGAGCTCTTGGAACATAAAGTACAACTTCTTTAGCTGGTGTCACCTCTCTCTCTCTACTTCCTTGGCCTTTTCTTTATTCTGGCTAGTAGGCTTTGTTTTCTTTTCATCCCTGCTTGGTTTTGCCACCGTTTTATATTTCTTTTCTGTGTCTACGATGTCAATGATGGCTTTTAACACATGGTCGAATTCCTTGTCTTCACAAATCATTCCAATGACGGGCCCATTGTTGTGAGCTGGCAATGGATTGTTTGTCACATTGGGGGCCTCCTCGTCCCTTAGCACTAATATTTTCTGTTCAATTAAGCTTTCAACGACTCTTTTTAGAGTCCAACAATCCTCAGTATCATTCCCTTGCGCTCCAGAGTGATAGGCACAATTGGCATCCCTCATGTATGATAAAGATTCTAGATTTTGCCTGTCCGGAGGTACAGGCTGCAAAAGACCCATCTGAACTAGTTTCGGAAAGAGGCTGGAGTATGACTCACCAATACGGGTGAAGTTATTTCTCCTGGGTGGTTCACGGCGACGAGCATTGTATTGATATTTGTTATGGGAAGGACATGGATTATATGGAGCTTGGTGAGGATTGTTATTTCTGGGTGGTGGAGCTCTGTTTTGATTATACTATTGTTGTGGTCGGGGATGCAGCTGAGCATTCATTACTACATAGGAAAGGGGGAACATAGCATAGGTTGTGTCCTGATGAGGATAATAATGCTGTGAAGCTCTGGGAAATAGGCCTGGATATTCCCGAGGTCGTAGGGAATTCCTAGGGCCTGAAGCCATCATGGATCCCTCCTCTTTCTTCTTTCTTCTTGCTAGGCCTCCCGAGCCGCTCTGAATGGCTTGAGAGGTAGCTGTGAGGGCTGACTGACTTAAGACACAGCCTGTTTTAAAGCCCTTTTCTACCATTTCTCCAATTTTGATGGCCTCCGCAAACGGTTTGTCCATGGCAGACATCATGTTTTGAAAGTAATCGGCCTCATGGGCCTGCAGGAAGACACTAACCATTTCAGTTTCATCCATAGGAAGTTTTACTCTGGATACCTGCTCCCGTCATTTAATTGCATATTCCCGGAAACTTTCGGAAGCCTTCTTCTTGAGGTTAGACAGAGAATTTCTGTCTGGAGCTATATCCACGTTATATTGAAATTTACTCACAAAGCCCCGATCCAGGTCGTCCCATATATGCCAACGGGAGATGTCCTGATCTATATACCATTCCGAGGTGATACCAGCAAGGCTTTCTCCGAAGTATGCCATCAACAACTCTTCTTTTCCCCCCTGCCACTCTAAATTGATTGCAATATCTTTTTAAATGAGCGATCGGGTCTCCATGCCCGTCATATCTTTCGAACTTTGGTGTTTTAAAACCACGGGCATATGCACGTGAGGAAACATGCATAAATCGGCGTAGGACACGCTCTTTTGGCCACTTAGGCCCTGTATGTTTTTCAAACTCTGTTTAATACTTTTCATCTTCCGCGTCATCTCATCTTGTTCAATATTTCTTAAGATTTTATTCGTCTCTAAAGGAGATTCAATTTGTGGATACTGCGGATAAGAGTTTAGAGTGACTCGGGTAGTGTCCAACTGGAACTGAGGAGCTTGAAAAGTGAAATTTGATGGCTCAAAGCTCTGTCATGGAAGTGTTGGTTGTGCCATACCGGAAGCTGGCGGTGCGGTGAATAAAACAGAGGGTACTCTAGAAGACGGTGCCTGGGGGCAGACCTCAGAAGGCATTCCGATGTAGTTTGATGTCATTGTAGGTAACCCAAATGGTATGAATGGGTTCGGTGCTGAAATGGGAACATTAGAAGTCCCTCCGGTTCTTGGGATCAACTCAGGGAAACCGGGGATGTCTTAAGCTTGATTCAATTTGGTTTTGGGGTTGAGTTCTGAGTTTCGTTGTTGTTTTTCGCGTTCCGAAAATTTGAGCAAGTCCGTATCACGAATACAGACTTGCCGGTGCTTTTGGACTGGGTCCCGAGGGGCTCGGGTGAGTTTTGGACCCCCGGGAGCTAAGTTTGAAAAACCAGATTTTTGCTGTCTGGTTTCCTTCTCTGCGATCGCAGAAGGTGGACCGCAATCACGGAGAAGGATTTGGGCTGGGCTGCTGATTGTTCTTCGCGATCGCAGCTTCCTCTTCGCGATCGCGGAAGGCCGAATTGCATGACTTCGCGATCGCAGCCCCATTGTCGCGATCGCAGGATCTCTGCCGCGATCGGAGAGGTCTGGCCAGTTGTCTTTCGCGATCGCAGAACCTCTGCCGCGATAGCGGAGGTTTGGCCAGTTGGCCTTCGCGATCGCAGGCCCCTTGTCGCGATCGCAGTGAAGGAATCCCTGGGCAATTTTTTTTAAATACGGGACTTCGCATATTTCCTCCATTTTCATCTTCCTCCTCAAGTTTTTAGAGAGCTCTTCAAGGAACCTTCCACCACTGTTATTGAGGTAAGTAAATTCCATAGTTTTACTAGTTTCAAACATTAATTCCTAGTTAAATTCTCTATTGAATTATCTAAAATCATAGAATTAGGTAGTAATTTTACGGTTCTTGAGGATTTTGTAATTTTCCATTTTAGGCCTTGAATTCAAGTAGAAATCACACCTTAATGATCCTTAGGCTATGGGTGAGTGATCCCTTCAAGAATTTTTGAAATTTGATCATGCGGGGCTGGGGTTGGGATTTGGGAATTCTTCAAGAATAGCGATTTTACTGAATAACTAAGATAACTTCCCGCATTGTGCATGCATTGATATTATTGTATACCTTTTGGCTAGTTGCGAGTCCTCGGGTGTAGAGTTCGGAGTTTAGAGCGCAATTGTGGTCCGAGGGGTAGATTCGACACGAGGTGAGTCTCCTTTCTAACCTTGTAAGAGGGAATTGTCCCCATAGGTGATATATATGCTATGTGTAAATTTTTTGGGGGCTACGTATGCGCCAAGTGACGAGAGTCCGTACGTAGCGGCTATTATTGTTATGTCCGGGTAGTTAGGCCCACATCATGGCTTATATGCTTCCTCGTAATGCCTTATATGCTTCCTCGTAATGCCTTATAGGCTTCCTTGAAATGCTTTATATGATTCATTGTGACGCCATATGTAATATGAGATTATGTTTGGTATAGTATTGTCCCTCTGAGGCTTTATGGAAATTGTTGAATGGAAAGGAATGTTTTATGAAAAAGTAATTGAGATATATATGTGGGATTGGGCCATACGCCACGGCAGTTTTGAGAAGTATTTGTGATATATATGGGATCGGGCCGTACGCCACGGCAGAGTTGAAAAGAAATTGAAATATATATATGGGATCGAGTACGCCACGACAGTGTTGATAAATACTTGAAATACATATGGGATCGGGTCGTACGCCACGACGAGTTTAGAAGGTACCTTATGGGAGCGGGCTGTACGCCACGGCGGATCTAAGACTTGGTGATTATTGTTTCATTTTGGTGGTCTTACCCTTGAAAGTGTATTATTGTTTAATTCAGTAGTTGTTCAGATTTCTGTTCTCGATATGTACTTGTTGCTTATTTCCTGACATGTCTACTGTATTTCATTATATTCTATCATATGTTATTACTGTTGGACCTTAGTGAGTATCGAGTCAACCTCTCGTCACTACTTCTTCGAGATTAGGCGGGATACTCACTGGGTACATATTTATTTAATATGTACTCATGCTGCACTTCTGTACTTAACTGTACAGGTTCTGAGGTCAGTGCTTCTGGTTATTGTACCGGAGATAGACCCTGAGGTTGTGGACTCGACTTCACGGTGAGCTGCTTCCTCTGGCGATTCCCAGCAGCACCATGGAGTTTTCACTTACTTTTGTGATTTTCCCCGCCTATTTCATCAAGACCGTTGATTTGTATATATATATTACTTTCCTTTGTATATTCCGTTAGTATGACCATGACACTCGTGACACTAGTTCCTGGCACACACGTAGTGTATATTTTGGGAGTTGGGGTTGTATATGCATACATATGCCTTATTTTGGACATGTAATGTTATGCTTTTATTTCCATGTCAAGCTATCATTTTGTTTAACCGTATAAAATTTGTAATTATTGACTTGTTTAATCAAATGGGAAGGGTAACACTTAGTGTAATTCATATTGGCTTGCCTAACCCCGTCGTTGGGCGCCATCACGACCTGGATTAGGATTCTGGGACGTGACAACGTGGTATCAGAGCACTAGGTTCACGTAAGTCTCACGAGTCACGGGCAGGCCTAGTAGAGTCTTGCGGATCGGTATGGAGACGTCTGTACTTATCTTCAGGAGGCTATGGGGTGTTAGGAAACTTCCATTTATTCATATCCTGTCGTGCAATCTATGATGAACTCAAACTTATTCTTTGATCCTCTCACAGATGGTGAGGACGCGTGCATCCGATGTTTCAGGCTCGGGAGATGCCGCTGCCCCCGCCGCCCGAGGCCGTGGTAGATGTAGGGGTAGAGCATCTGCTCGAGGTAGGGGATGAGGGAGTACTAGAGCTACACCAGTGGCACCACCAGAGGACCCTATTATGGAGGAGCAGGATGAGGTGCCTCCAGTAGCACCTGCTCCAGTGGATTTCATGACGGGGCCAGGCTTCCAGGAGGTCATGGGCCGTATGCTGAGATTCATGGACACTATGTCCCATGCTGGTTTATTTCCTGCCGACCGTGCTACTTCTCAAGCGGGAGGGGGAGTCCAGACCCCTACCTCTAAGGCTATAGGTCAAGCAGCAGCAGCACGTCATACCCCGGGCACACCGCCCGTGGGAGGGGTTCAGTCTGTAGTAGCAACCCCAGAGCCCAAGCCAGCTGCAGAGGGTGACCAACAGAAGATGTTGGATAGATGGACCCGACTTCGCCCCCCAGTCTTCGAGGGTGAGCGGGGAGAGGATGCTCAAGATTTTATTGATAGGTGCAGGGACATACTACACAACATGAGGATTTTGGAGTCCCATGGAGTGGATTTCACCACATTTCAGTTAGAGGGCAGAGCTCGCAGGTGGTGGCAGTCATATATTCTCAGCAGACCAGCAGATTCTCCTCCTGTCACTTGGGATCAGTTTGCTCAGCTATTTCTAGACAGATACATCCCACCTTCTGAGAGGGAGGGGCTACGGGGTCAGTTTGAGCGACTAGAGTAGGGGAAGATGTCAGTGACTGATTATGAGGCTAGATTTTCTGAGTTACCTCGCCATGCCCTTATGATATTTCCTACTGATGTCGAGAGGGTGCGGCGGTTTGTGGCAGGCTTGCATCCAGGTATTAGGGCCTCTATGGCCCGAGAGGTGGAGATGGGTACCCCCCACCAGCTTGTAGTCGAGATATTTCGACGGATTGAGGGGTATCGGTTGAGGAGAAGGGAACAGGGTCAGCGGGATAAGAGGGTCAGGTTCTCAGGAGAGTTCAGGGATGTTTCAGCTAAGAGTAGGGGTCAATTCGGGGGTGGTCAGCCCAGCAGACCTTCATATTCAGCACCCCCACTACCCTCTCGAGGTGGTTCAGTGAGGCCTTAGTTCGGCGCTATACCAGAGCGTTCCTATCATCCTCCAACCATCCAGGGTGCACCCAACGGTTATTCCAGTCATCTGAGATCCTCTAGTTCCTATTTCAGTGCCTTACCAGAGGGTTCACACCGCCCTCCGGCTATTCAGGGTTCTTCCTCTTTCGGGCAGCGGGCTGTATCACCAAGAGGTTGTTTCGAGTCTGGGCAGCTGGGTCATACGTGGAGGTATTATCCCAGGTATCGGGGCAAGGCAGTGCAACCGAATTATCATCCTAGGAGTTTGCACCAGCAGTCCGTCCACCTCGTGGAGGACAGGTCGGCAGGGGTCGTCTTAGAGGGGGAGTCCAGCCAGGAGGAGGTCAGTTAGTTCTTGTTCACTCTGGGGGAGTTTAGTCTTCCGGAGCCTCAACCAGATTTTATGCCATTCCGGCCAGATCAGATGCAGTGGGCTCAGACGCTGTAATCACAGGTATTATCTCAGTATGTGGTAGAGAGGCTTCGGTACTATTTGATCCAGGATCCACGTATTCATATGTTTCAGTGCTATTTTCTCATTTTCTGGATATCCCTCGTGAGTCCTTGGGTTCTCCTATATATGTGTCCACTCATGTGGGCGATTCTGTAGTGGTAGACCGGGTCTACCAGTCTTGTGTGATCACTTTCTGCGGTTTTGATACCAGAGCAGATCTTTTATTGCTGGATATGATTGATTTTGAGGTTATCCTAGGCATGGATTGGCTATCTCCTTATCATGCCGTGTTAGATTGCCATGCCAAGACAATCACTCTAGCCATGCCTGAGTCACCTAGGCTAGAGTGGAGAGGTTCTTCAGTTAGTGCCTCCAGCCGGGTCATTCCTTCATGAAGGCTCGACATATGGTCGAGAAGGGTTGTTTGTCTTACCTTGCTTATGTGCGGGACACCACCGCCGAGTCTTCGGCCATTGATTCAGTGCCGGTGGTGCGAGAGGTTTCAGATGTATTTCCTTCAGATCTTCCAGGCATGCCTCCAGATCGAGATATTGATTTCTGTATTGATTTAGCTCAAGATACTCAGCCTATTTCCATTCCCCCGTATCGTATGGCTCCTAAGGAACTGAAAGAGTTAAAGGAGAAACTTGAGGAGTTGTTGGCTAAGGGGTTCATCAGGTCGAGTGTGTCGCCGTATGGTGCTCCAGTCCTATTTGTGAAGAAGAAGAAGGATGGGTCTATGCGAATATGTATTGATTACCGCCAACTGAATAAGGTTACTATTAAGAATAAGTATCCTTTGCCGCACATCGATGATTTATTTGACCAGTTGTAGGGTGCTCGTGTGTTTTCCAAGGTCGATTTGAGATTGGGTTATCATTAGTTGAAGATTCGGGCTTTATATATTCCGAAGACTGCATTTCGTACCAGATATGGCCATTATGAGTTCTTGGTGATGTCCTTTGGTTTAACTAATGCCCAAACAACATTTATGGACTTGATGAATAAGGTATTCCGGCCATATATTGATTCCTTCGTCATCTTCTTCATTGATGACATCTTGATTTATTTGCGGAGCCTGGGTGAGCATGAGCAGCATTTGAGAGTTGTGCTCCAGACCTTGCGAGAACAGAAGTTGTATGCTAAGTTCTCCAAGTGCGAGTTATGGTTAGATTCCGTGGCATTTTTGGGGCATGTGGTATCCGGAGAAGGTATCAAGGTTGATCCTCAGAAGATTGAGGC
>ML296884.1:45282-55656 GCA_005239495.1 Nicotiana undulata | reverse complement strand
AGTTTCTTGGGCCTAGCAGGCTATTATCGCCGATTCGTGGAAGGGTTCTCTTCTATTGTAGCTCCATTGACCATATTGACTCAGAAGAATGCCCCGTTTCGGTGGTCCGACGAGTGTGAGGCGAGCTTTCAAAAGCTCAAGTCAACTTTGACCACAGCATCAGTTATGTCATTGCCTTCCGGTTCTGGGATGTATACTGTGTATTACGATGCTTCACGTGTCGAGTTGGGATGAGTGTTGATGCAGGATGGCAGGATTATTGCTTATGCTTCGCGCCAGCTGAAGGTTCATGAAAAGAATTATCATGTGCACAACTTAGAGTTGGCGGCGATTGTTCATGCTTTGAAGATTTGGCAGCACTATTTGTATGGTGTGTCATGTGAGGTCTACACTGATCACCGCAATTTGCAACACTTATTCAAGCAGAGGGACCTTAATTTGAGGCAGCGGATATGGATTGAGTTGTTAAAATATTATGATCTCACTATTTTGTATCACCCGGGCAAGGCAAATGTAGTAGCAAATGCTTTGAGCAGGAGGGCAGCGAGTATGGGTAGCTTGGCCTACATTGGAGCGGAGGAGAGACCTTTAGCCTTGGACATTCATTCCTTGTCCAATCTCCTTGTGAGATTGGACCTTTCAGAGCCTTGTCGAGTTTTGGCTCATGTAGTTGCTCAGTCTTCATTGTTGGGGGAGATTAAGGCTCGACAATTTGATGATCCATGCCTTGTAGAGCTTCGGGATACAGTGGTCCAAGGCAGGACCAAGGAGGTCACTTTGGGCGATGATGTTGTCTTGAGGCTCCAGGGCCGTTTATGTGTTCCTAATATTGATGGCCTGAGGAAGAGAATTTTAGAAGAGGCCCACCGTTCTCGGTATTCTGTTCATCCGGGTGTGACGAAGATGTACCGTGATTTGAAGCAGCACTACTAGTGGAGGCGGATGAAGAAAGATATAGTGCAATATGTGGTTAGGTGTCTTAATTGTCAGCAGGTCAAGTACGAGCACCAGAGGCCAGGAGGCTTGTTTCAGCAGATGCCCATTCCTGAGTGGAAATGGGAGCGCATCACCATGGACTTTGTGGTTGGGTTGCCTCGGACTTTGCGGAAGGTTGACGCGGTTTGGGTCATTGTAGATAGATTGACCAAAGCGGCACATTTCATTCCTGTGGCTACTACTTATACTACAGAGAGGCTGGACCATATTTATATTCGAGAGATAGTCCGGCTGCACGGTGTGCCGGTTTCCATTATATCAGATCGAGGTCCTCAGTTCACCTCGCACTTCTGGAGAGCATTGCACAGTGAGATGGGCACTCAGATAGATCTCAGCTCAGCATTTCACCCTCAGACTGATGGTCAGTCGGAGCGTACAGTTCAGATTTTGGAGGATATGCTCAGGGCTTGTGTGATTGATTTTGGCGGTCAATGGGACCAGTTCTTGCCTTTGGCGGAGTTTGCATACAATAACAGCTATCAGTCCAGCATCGAGATGGCTCCATTCGAGGCTTTATATGGTCGGCGATGTCGTTCTCCTATCGGGTGGTTTGAGCCCGGCGAGGCCAAGTTATATGGCACAGATCTGGTGAGAGATGCTCTAGATATGGTGAAGATTATTCAGGAGAGACTTCACACAACTCAGTCCAGACAGAAGAGTTACGCAGATCAGCGGGCGCGTGATGTAGCATTTATGGAAAGAGATAAGGTTATGTTGAAGGTTTCGCCGATGAAGAGCGTTATGAGATTCGGGAAGAAGGGCAAGCTGAGCCCCAGGTTTATAGGCCTTTTTGAGGTGTTGAGGCGAGTCGAGGAGGTTGCTTATGAGCTTGCTTTACGTCCCGCCTTATCAGGAGTTCATCCGGTATTTCATGTATCCATGCTCGGAGATATCATGCCGATTTATCTCACGTGATTGATTTCAGCACTATTCAGTTAGATGAGAAGTTGGGCTTCGAGGAGGAGCCAATTGCTATTATTGATAGGCAGGACCGCCAGTTGAGGTCTAAGAAAATTTCTGCCATAAAGGTCCAGTGGAGGGGCCAACCAGTCGATGAGGTGACTTGAGAGTCCGAGGAGGACATGCGGAGCAGGTATCCACAACTATTTGGCACTTCAAGTACGATTCTACGTCCGTTCGAGGACGAACGTTTGTTTTAGAGGGGGAGATTGTGATGACCCAAAGGGCCATCTTATGTAAAGTTAATTATGACTGTGTTCCGAGGCCACGAAAGCCTCCGTTAATCTCACCTCGATGTGCGTGCGCAGCCCGGGCGCGTAGCCGGGACGCCCTTATGTGAAAACTTGATAAAGCGTGGAATTTGTGATAACTAATTGAATAAAGTTGACTTTGGTCAACATTTTTGGTAAACGAACCCGGACCCGTGATCTGGCGATCCTGGAAGGTCCGTAGGAAAATATGGGACTTGGGCGTATGCCCATAATCGAATTCCGAGGACCCAAGTCCGAGAAATGAATTGTTAAAGAAATTTATTGTCTGAAAATAATAAAGGCTTATGAAAATGAACCTTGATGTGAAACCTGTGCTGCCGGGCCCGTATTATGGTTTCGGAGCTCGGAACAGGTTCAATATGTGTTATTTAAGTTATCTGTGAAATTTGGTAAGAAACGGACTTGGTTTCGGATCAAAATGGGAAAATTTAGAGTTAATGAAGTTTTGAGGATTTTCATAGAATTTGAAATTTGGTTTGGAATGTGATTTTATGTTACCAGGGTCCGAATGCAATTCCGAGAACGGGAATAGTTTCGTTATGTCATTTACGACTTGTCTGCAAAATTTGAAATCATTCCGAGTAGTATAGGCTGGTTCGACGCATTGAAATGAATTCTAGAATCTTAAGTTCTTAAGCTTGATTCAATTTGGTTTTGGGGTTGAATTCTGAGTTTTGTTGTTGTTTTTCGCGTTCCAAAAGTTCGAGCGAGTCCGTATCATGAATACAGACTTGTCGGTGCTTTTGGACAGGGTCCCGAGGGGCTCGGGTGAGTTTTGGACCCCCGGGAGCTAAGTTGGAAAAACCTGATTTTTGCTGTCTGGTTTCCTTCTCTGCGATCGCAGAAGGTGGGTCGCGATCGCGAAGAAGGATTTGGGTTGGGCTGCTGATTGTTCTTCGCGATCGCGGAAGGCTGGACTCCATGCCTTCGCGATCGCAGCCCCATTTTCGCGATCGCATTGTGCCAAGCCAGGGCCGGGCACAGTTACTCTTCGCGATCGCAGGACCTCTACCGCGATCGCAGAGGTCTGGCCAGTTGGCCTTCGCGATTGCAGGACCTCTGCCGCGATCGCAGAGGTCTGATCTGTTGGCCTTCGCGATCGCAGGCCCCTTGTCGTGATCGCAGTGAAGGAATCCCTAGGCAGTTTTTTTTTTTAAATACGGGACTTAGCATATTTTTTCCATTTTAATCTTCCTCCTCAAGTTTTTAGAGAGCTCTTCAAGGAACCTTCCACCACTGTTATTGAGGTAAGTAAATTCCATAGTTTTACTAGTTTCAAACATTAATTCCTAGTTAAATTCCCTACTAAATTATCTAACATCATAGATTTAGGTAGTAATTTTAGGGTTCTTGAGGATTTTGTGATTTTCCATTTAAGGACTTGAATTCAAGTAGAAACCACACCTTAATGATCCTTAGGCTATGGGTGAGTGACCCCTTCGAGAATTTTTAGAATTTGATCATGCGGGACCGGGGTTGGGATTTGAGAATTCTTCAAGAATAGCGATTTTAGTGAATAACTAAGATAACTTCCCGCATTGTGCATGCATTGATATTATTGTATACCTTTTGGCTAGTTGTGAGTCCTAGGGTGTAGAGTTCGGAGTTTCGAGCGCAATTGTGGTCCGAGGGGTAGATTCGACACAAGGTGAGTCTCCTTTCTAACCTTGTAAGAGGGAATTGTCCCCATAGGCGATGTTTATGCTATGTGTAAATTGTTTGGGGGCTACGTACGCGCCAAGTGATGAGAGTCCGTACGTAGCGACTATTATTGTTATGTCCGAGTAGTTAGGCCCACATCATGCCTTATATGCTTCCTCGTAATGCCTTATATGCCTTATATGCTTCCTCGTAATGCCTTATAGGCTTCCTTGAAATGCTTTATATGATTCATTGTGACGCCATATGTAATATGAGATTATGTTTGGTATAGTATTGTCCCTCTGAGGCTTTATGGAAATTGTTGAATGGAAAGGAATTTGTTATGAAAAAGTAATTGAGATATATATGTGGGATCGGGCCGTACGCCACGACAGTGTTGAGAAGTATTTTTGATATATATGGGATCAGGCCGTACGCCACGACAGAGTTGAAAAGAATTGAAATATATATATGGGATTACTTGAAATACATATGGGATCGGGTCTTACGCCGCGGCGAGTTTAGAAGGTACCTTATGGGAGCGGGCCGTACGCCACGGCGGATCTAAGACTTGGTGATTATTGTTTCGTTTCGGTGGTCTTACCCTTGAAAGTGTATTATTGTTTAATTCAATAGTTGTTCAGATTTCTATTCTCGATATGTACTTGTTGCTTATTTCCTGACATGTCTATTGTATTTCATTATATTCTATCATATGTTATTACTGTTGGACCCTAGTGAGTATCGAGTCGACCTCTCGTCACTACTTCTTCGAGATTAGGTGGGATACTCACTCAGTACATATTTATTTAATATGTACTCATGCTTCACTTCTGTACTTAACTGTAGAGGTTCTGAGGTCAGTGCTTCTGGTTATTTTACCGGAGATGGACCCTGAGCTTGTGGACTCGACTTCACGGTGAGCTGCTTCCTCTGGCGATTTCCAGCAGCACCATGGAGTTTTCACTTACTTTTGTGATTTTCCCCGCCTATTTCATCCAGACTGTGGATTTGTATATATATTACTTTCCTTTGTATATTCCGTTAGTATGCCCATGACACTCGTGACACTAGTTCCTGGCACACACGTAGTGTATATTTTGGGAGTTGGGGTTGTATATGCATACATATGCCTTATTTTGGACATGTAGTGTTATGCTTTTACTTCCATGTCAAGCTATCATTTTGTTTAACCGTTTAAAATTGATAATTATTGACTTGTTTAATCAAATGGGAAGGGTAACACTTAGTGTAACTTATATTGGCTTGTCTAACCCCGTCGTTGGGCGCCATCACGATATGGATTAGGATTCTAGGACGTGACAGGTCAGTTTTGACATAACTAAAGAAAATGATTCTGACTTATTTTTAAAAAGTTTCCCCTCATTTTGACTCATTTTCAACTATTTGAAATTCTTTTTCTCCTTTTTTTTTTCCGGAAAAAATTGATAGAGTTTCGAGGTATTTTTCAAATATCAGGGTTTTTCAAAACTGGTAAATTCCTAATCTCCCTCACTCTTGGTTTTTTCTATTGTTTTTCTTTCTTTCTCTAGCTGGTCAACAAACAAGCCGAGACAAATAATGTGCATATAGCAAGTAGGATGCATCAGGATGGTCTTTTTGTTTCGGGTACACCTGTCCTAGACAGACCCACCCCCTATGTTGAGTCCCCTAAGTCGAAAATGCACGTGATGCAAATAATCATTCCTACTAGGGATCCAACATGAGGTTTTGTCATTCTAAGTTTAAACCTGGGAATTTTGTTCTAGACCTGGTTTACCCAAGCGGACAACTTAAGTCGGGGTGGGAGCGACGTACCGGTAGCACGAAAGGTATCCAGCCTAGTGGCTAGTCCATCCCCGTATTTCTTACTTGGTATGCCCTCTAACAGAAAGGCGAGCCACGCGAACGTGTGCACCAATTTTTAGAAGACTCAGAAAGGAGGCGTAAGAAGGCAGTTTAAATACAGTTCAAATAAATATCAAAGCGGTAAATAAATGACATTTAGCACATTAGGCACAAAAGTACAGTAATATCAATAATTTAAACAAACCAAGTAAAATCATATTAAAAGCTCGAATTCTTGAACCCTGAACCCTGAACCAGAGATTCTGGGTTATAATCCCCAGCAGAGTCGCCACAGCAGTCACACCTCCTTTTTCACCCCCGGGTAATGAAGGGTAATAAAGGAGTTTTTCCACTTTAAGTGACATTATTCGATTTTTTGGGATTTAGTTTATTCAGAGTCGCCACCCGGATATTTTACAGTGTTCCGGGACACCATTTATTTATGAGAAATCCCAGAACCGAGGAATTTGACTCTGTTTAAATTGTCTGCGAACCAGAAATTCGGGTAAGGAATTCTGTTAACCCGGGAGAAGGTGTTCGGCACTCCCGGGTTCTGTGGTTCTAGCACAGTCGCTTAATGATTAAACTTGGCCTAAATTATTCGTATGTGCATTTTTTATATCTTTACCGCTTTTATTATTCTTTTGTGTTCAAAGAGTTATTTTTGAGACGGGTCACGTATGCGTAAAACCCGTAAAAATTGATATGTATCAAAATTCATGTCACGCGGACGTGTACATAATTCCTGACACTGAATTCATTTAAAGATATAAATAAAATCGCGCAAGCGCGTATTTTTTTTTTGCTATCAAAAGAGACCGAAATCACGTCACGCGAGCGTGCACATAATTCCGATAATTTTTGGAAATCCATTCCTAAAGGTGTATCTACGAGTGTCCATTTAGTTTTTACTTGTGTTACGTAAACATATACACAATTTAGAGAAAAAGTATATTTTAATTGTTTTCATTCAAAGTTACGCAAACTTATACTTGATGGTTGATTTGTTTTTCTAAGTCTAAAGTAGTCACTATTTAGTTCAGGAAAGTGTTCGAGATTCACTATGCCAAAAGTAAATTCCTAAATCAAGTCATAAGGCTACTCTTAAAGAGGTATTTCTAGATAATGAAATGGATTACTCCCAAAGTAGATTCATTAATCCGATACCTGAGGATTTGGGCTATGGCTTTATTTAGCCCGATTTGTCATTTAACACTTTGGGCCAATCCTAATTATGGCTAGTTGTGAAACAAGCAGTTTATATGATTCGATTAAAAGCATGCTAACAATGAAAGGTTTGCAAAAGGAATCCCAAAACAGAATTACTGATTTACGGGTTCTAAGCATCAGTCACATATTTAAATAATTGAATAAGCGCATTCAGCTATATTAGAGCATTTAACTAAATGATTTTATCAATTTCAAATGGTATAAATACATGCTATTTAGTTCATAATTCATACATATTGGGTGTTACATAGGAGATTCCTGCTTTCACTGTTACAGTACCTAGCGAATATTTTCATAAGTTTCATGGAAAACACTTTTGAATTGTAAATATATATTTATTCATTTCGAAATTCAGCAGAGATGGGATAAACAATTTTAAGGTAAATTACAGGGGATTTTGAGGGAAAAACTGTAATGGGCCATTTTTAGTAGTTGGCCCGACTTCGAGGTAGATTCATATTGGTAAAATAGAAACATAAATAAAATTGATTATTGTTTTGGAGTGTCCAGTCCATATTTACAACTGAAAAGAAGGAAAAACATATAAAATCTACACTATTACATTTTCATTTTCACTATGAAATACAATTTCCTAGAAACTGAAAAAAAGGAACATCTACTGCTGCTCCTGGGCGAGCCAGCAGCCTTTCATAACTCAAGCCTGCATTTCACCATGAATTTTGAATATCTAAAATAACTTTGGGCATTTTTAAGGAGTAAATCTAACCATTGGAGATTCAGATTTCTTTCCTTAATACCATTTTCAACAACAGAATTTTGTATTCCTAATAGGTGGTTTTAACAATTAAAGTAAATGTTTGTGCACTATTATGAGGTGAATCTGACTATTAGAGGGTCATATTCATTTCCCTTAGTGCAATGCAGATTTCTCAATAGAAATTGAAGCAAACATAAAGCAAGCATTCAACCCATAATTTATTGACACCAACTAACACAAGATTTACATATTCATAATCTAAAAATCAACACAAATCAAACAGTACTAAGCAAATACCAACAAAACACAGATTTGGAATTCAAGAGTTTTAGTTGAAACAGAGGTTGTTACATACCTTTAAGAGTAAAATAACAACAAGATCTGACCAAATAAAGGTAATATTTTTGAGCTTAATAAAGGCAGCGGGCAGCAGTAGCAAAAGCAAGAATACACCACCGGAAAACAAAACCCAGGGAAAACCAACCAGAAGCAAAACAAGATTTAAATTCCGAAGAATACTTTTCAGCAAAAATCAGTAGCTAAGCTAGTTGTTCAGAATCCCGTAATCAACCTCAGCTAGTTTCATATCCATTTTTGGTGTTTTTAAGAATAGTGATAGAATTTCAGCACAGTTTTTCAGTGAGAATGTGAATTTTTTTTGAATTTTTAGATGTCAAAACAGTGTAAAAAAAGTTTCTGAAATCTGAATGGGAGCTTGTTTTTCAGAGGTAAAAAGCTATCCTGAAGTGTGTAGAAATTCCATGCCTATCCGTATGGAATCGTGTGTGTGTGAGTCTATTTTCAGTGGCCAAAAGTCCTTAGAAGTATGAAATTGTGTGTGTTAGGGGTTTTAGGATAGCATCTTATTTAGCATATTCCCTGTCCTAATTGGGCTGAAGAAGGTACAGGTACAACTGTCAACCCTATCCTTTTGGGACAGTTGCACCCTTCCAGAACATTTCAGCCCTTATCCCCTTTTTGAAATTACCATTTTAACCCTAAAATATCTGATTTTCTAATATTTCTTAGTTCTAGAAGTTTCTTGGGTTGTTACACCCAAGATTCTTCAGTTGTAATTCCTAAATTACCCCTTTAATATCCCTAGAATTACCCTTTTTGGTAACTAAGGTTAAGGTCATTTATTGAAGTTAACTAGAGTTATTTACTAGGTTAAAGAAACTGAGATTGATTTAGAAATAACTTGAGATTAAGCTTAGGTGAATTATTTTTGATTTAGACTTAATTAAGATTATGTGACAACTTAATTTGGTATTTTAGGCTTAATTGACCTAATTGAGTGATAAACTAATTAACAATTAGTGAAGTTGCAAATTAGCTAACTCTAGCTTACTAAGCAATTAACTTAATTAGTTTCCTAAGTCAGGAATTAAGTTAGGTTAACTATTAGGCATCAAGTAACTTTATTCCAATTTAATTAATTAGTAGCTAAATATTTGTTGTTTTATCAAAGGTTAATTAATGATTAACTTCTTAGACTTAGGTTTATTGATCCTATGATTTATTTTAATTAATTAAACCTAATTGATTATCTTAACTAGGAATTAGAAATTAGTTAATTATTTGAGAGGTTATTAACCTATGTATTTTTAGAAGGTTATCACTAATTAGATTAACCTTGAGTTTAGGATTAAGCTAAACTAAGTTATGACCATTAACTGGTTCAGAATCAATTAATCACCTAATTGATTGACAATTAATCCTAAAGGGCTAACAGTCTTAGACAACAAAGAATGACATTTGAACTAACACTGATTATTTAGCAATGAATCAAGAAAAGTCATAAATCTTCAATTAGGTAATGAGGTCAAGATTAATCTTAATTGACCTAACGAGAATAAGCAGAATCAAAACTAATGGGATTATACACCTAGGTTAGAATTTACTTAAATCGATTAGTCGATTAACCTAACTACTAATTTTATTACAACGAACACATTTAACAACAAAGTGCAAATTAAATACACACACGCATTCAGAATGAAACAAGTTAAAAATAATAATTCATAAAACAGTCCTAGATTACTAATTCTCACTTAAGCAGCTAAGGCAAAATTAACCCGCACAAGGAATTTTGAAATAAGTCTAGGCATGGGATTCAACGACATATAACAAATAAGGAAAAGATTATATCGATTTGTAATGAAAACAAAACCAAAACAGAAACCCTAATTTGAGCATTGAATTTTCAGAACTTCAAATAAGTCAAGCACAGTAATAAGAAAGAAGAAACAAAAAGAATGGGTTAAAAGGAAGGTACCCGTTGACTATGGCAGTTTAAACGGATTCCGGCGGCTTCGCCGGAGTTTGGCCGGATTCCGATGGGCTCAAAAGTGACTCACACTCGCATGAATCGATGGCTCTTTTCAAGAGCCATCGACTCATGTGAGTTTGAGTCACAGAGTCGTGGAAAAATTGACCTTAAAATGATTTTAGGTTTTTCGGATTCTCAGATTTGAAATAAGTAAAAATAGAGTGGTTCTTTGGGAAAACTAAACCTAGGAGGTGATTGGGGAGGTGAAAGAGCTTGTAGGGAAAAATCTTGGGGTCGCTTGGTGGAGTTCTGCCGCCGGTGGCGATTTTTCGGCTGGCAGAGCTGGGGCGGTGGACGGCGGTTTCAGGCGAGGTTTAAGAGAGAAGAGAGAGACGGACAAAGGGGGGGGGGGGGTTAGACTTAAGGGGGTTTTAGGG
>ML296884.1:0-44967 GCA_005239495.1 Nicotiana undulata | reverse complement strand
GGGGGGGGGGGGGGGGGGGGGTGGGGGTTTGGGTCAATTGGGTTGGGTATTTGAGTTGTATAGAGATATGTTTTTTGGGCATGGGTCATTCTTGGCCCAAGTCTGATGTTGAGCTTAATTTGCTCATTTAAACTAATTAATTAAATCTAATTAAATTAAAAACCTAATAAAAATATGGTAATTAGTTCTAACTTAGTCTTATTCTGGTGGGGCCATCCGATATGGAGGAATGGAAATGGGCTGAGTGCCCGGAGCCACATCAATACACAAATCAATATCCCTGTCGGATGGCATCCCCGACAGGTCTGCATGAAATACTTCAGGAAATTCACGCACGATAGGAAGTGACTCTATGGAAGAAACATCGGCATCGGAATCATGAATATGAGACAAATACGCCAAACACCCTTTCTCCACCATGCAGCGAGCCTGAGCATATGAAATTACCCGGATAGGAGAAAGACCAGGAGTCCCTTTCCACTCTAATCGAGGCAACCCCGGTAAGGCTAAAGTAATTGTCTTGGCGTGACAATCTAAAATGATAATAGGGCGACAACCAATCAATGCCCAATATAACATCAAAATCAACCATGTCTAGAAGTAAAAGATCCGCACTAGTCTCAATACTTTTAATGACAACCACGCACAAACGATATACTCGATCTACCCCAATAGCATCCCCCACCGGTGTAGACACATAAACAGGAACACTCAAGGGATCACGGGGCACATTCAAATACGAGGCAAAATAGGATGAAACATACGAATAAGTAGACCCCGTATCAAACAAAACTGAAGCAGCTCTATCACAAACTGAGATGGTACCTGTAATAACAACGTCGGAGGACTCTGCCTCAGGTCTACCTGGAAATACATACAGTCGGGGCTGGGCCCCGCCACCCTGAACCACACCTCTGGGAGGATCTCCACCTCTAGGCTCTAGCAGGCTGACCTCCGCCTCTAGCTATCTGTCCTCCACCTCTAACATTTTGGCCTCTACCTCTAACTACCTTACTCCTACCCCTTGCAGGCAGGGCAGGTGGTGCTGCAACTGGTGCCAGAACTATGGCACGAGAACCCTGGTACTGATGCTGATTACCCAGAAACCTCGGACAAGCTCTCCGAATATGCCCATATTCACCACACTCAAAACATCCCTCCTGATATGAGGACTGACCATGATGAACCGGCTGACCAAGATAATAACTCTGCAGAGGAGGTGCTCTAATAGGAGCTGAAGGAGCACTGTAGACTGACTAAGTAGAAGGCGGAACATAAGAACCACGGCCCCCTGAAGTACCATGTGAAACCTGTAGTGCTGAATGGAATGGCCTGGAAGAATGGAATCTGCTAAATGAAGTCCCGCCTCCAGATGAGGCACCACTGAAACCACCGGAATGGCGAGGTCTCTTGTCTGACCCCTGACCTCCCATCCCAAGAACTGACTCAACCCTCCTAGCTATATTAGCTGCATCTTGTAAAGAAATCTCGGTCCCTGTCTCCTTGGCCATCTGCAACCTGATGGGCTGAGCAATGCCATCAATAAACCGTCTGACCCTCTCCCTCTCTGTGGGCAATATAAGAATAGCATGTTTAGCCAAATCCACAAAACGAGTCTCATACAGGGTCACAGTCATGCTGCCCTACTGAAGTCGCTCAAACTGGCGACGCTTATCCTCTCGAGTAGTAACAAGCAAGAACTTCTCCAAAAAGAGATGAGAGAAGTGATCCCAAGTTAAATCAGGTGATCCAACTGGCCTAGTCAACAAATAGTCTCTCTACCATTTCTTGGCGGAACCAGTCATCTGAAAAGCCATAAAATCGACCCCATTGGTCTCCAAAATACCCATATTACGCAGAACCTCATGACAACTGTCCAGATATTCCTGAGGATTCTCTAATGTAGCACCACTAAAATGGACAGGGAATGACTTAATGAACCTGTCAAGTCTCCATAAAGCATCGGTAGACATGGCTGCCCCATTAACGGGCGGCACGACTACAACTGGCTGAATTACCCTAACTGGATTGGCTAGTGGGGTCCGAACCTGAGAAGTAGTCTGAACTGGAGTGTGGGTAGCAGGAGTCTGGACCCCTCCTCAAGCCTAAGATACGGCTGCTGCAACATGGAATGTGCCCGTCTAGGCCACACTCTCCATCAAGCCCACTAGACGGACCAAAGCATCCTGAAGAACCAGAGTAGTAATAAACCCCTCGGGAACCTGAGCTGATCCTGCTGGAACAGTCTGGACCGAAACCTCCTCATCAATATCAATCTGGGGTTCCGCAGCTGGGGCTGCTGCCTGAGCAATGGGCTGAGTCCTTCCCCTGCCTCGGCCTCTGCTCCTAGTAGGAGCTGCTGCTGTTGGAGGACAAGAATGCTGGTCATCGGAAGAAGAAGCACGTGTTCTTGCAATCTGCGAGAGAATAGAAGAATCTAGTCAGTATTGGGGATACAAGAATCGCACGATAGAGTAGAAACAAAAATGGAGTTGTTTCCTAACTCAATAGCCTCCGAAAGATAAGTACAGACGTCTCCGTACCGATTCTTCAGACTCTACTGAGCTTGTTCGTGAATTGTGAGACCTAAGCAACCTAGTGCTCTGATACCAACTTTTCACGACCCAAATTCCCAACCTTAGGGATCGTGATGGCGCCTAACACCACACTTGCTAGGAAAGCCAATGTTAGAATTCGATTGACTAATTTCCTTTGATTATTTACTTAAGCATAAATAATAAAGTTTAAAGTAAACGTAATTTAAATGATTTTCAATGAAATACTCCAAAGATAAAATAATAAACAATCGAATAAAATGAACCACAAACTAATTAAATAGATAGATCCAGAACTACCCCAGAGTTTGGTGTCACAATTCACGAACTACAAAAGAATACTACAAATACTGGGCTCAAGGAAATAATGTAATTGTTCTGAATATAATAAAACAACGTTTATGAAAATAGGAGAAGACTCTCGAGATCTGCGAATGCCGGCAGATATACCTCGGGTCTCCGAATGAATGGATGGCTGCTCTAATAATCTCTACTGCTGGTTAGTACCTGGATCTGTACAAAAGAGTGTAGAGTGTAGTATCAGCACAAACTACCCCATGTACTGAGTAAGTGCCGAGCCTAAACTCGACAAAGTATTGACGAGGCTACGGCGGGGCTTTAGCAATAAACCTATGACAATAATATATAAAGCAAGAAAGAAATCTAAACAAATAATTAAGTACTGCAACAACAATAAAATAACTCAGCCGCCTTTTCTAGGTCTCAGCTATAACCAATTCTCAAATAATTTCCAAGTTTCCAAACTTTAACTTTAAATAAAAGTAGCGCCAAAAAATAGTAAAACAAACGTTTAAGATTTTCAAATCTTTATTTTCTTTGAAAATCAGTAAAAATATAAATGTCCTCCCTTATCGCTCCTTGTTGCAGCGTGAAACTCGCTCCCACCTGTCCACCCTTATTGCTCCTCCCTAAATATATCACCCTTATTACTCCTGTTGCGGCGTGCAACCCGATCCCACCTGTGCACCCTTATCACTACTTGTTGCGGTGTGCAACCCGATCCCACATGTGCCCCCTTATCACTCCTTGTTGCGCCGTGCAACCCGCTCCCACCAGACATCTCATATCAATTTATTCATAAATTTCACAATTTAGGCCAAGACTTTCACAATATTTTTGTCTCAACATTTATCAATAAGAAACTGTATTTTTTTCTCATAAACATCATCAATATCCTCTCAAACATGGAACCAACATGAAACATATATATATATATATATATATATATATATATATATCGTAAAAATAATTCCAAACTGCTCAACCGTTTTGTACCACAAGGGAACCAACTAACACAACCAATACTCTATCCAAAATAACCAAAATAATATTTAACAACAAAATAACAGGCTAAGTAGTCATAGAAACAATAATGAACATAGAACAGTTAAGACAAGAATCAATTAAGTTGGGAACGGAAAAAAGGGATCATGCTTAACAGGCAATTTGGTGGTGCATAGATACTCGTCATCTCACCTATACACCACACGCATGCATTTCACATAGCAAACAAGTGGGGATTCCTATTTCCTCAAGTCAAAGTAGGCCACTCACTGCTCAATTACTGCTTTTCCTATAGAATCTTGCTCTAACTTGCTCGAATCTAATCATAATTAACTCAATATCATCAATTAAGGCTAAAGGAACTAACTTTATTGAAAAACATGATTTTTCCTAAGTTTTCTCAAAAACGTAAAAACCCGACCTCAGGCCCGCTTGATCTAAACTCGGGGTTCGGACCAAATTACGTTTACCCATTCACACACGAACACAAATATATAATTAGTTTTGAAATCCGACCTCAATTCGATATAAAAATTTGATTTTTACATAATTCCCTAATTCAACCCAAACCCTCAATTTTTATCATGAAAAATCTTAGTTTTTGATTTAAAAGTGATGAAAAATAATAAGGAATTGAAAGGGTGAAATTTAGAATTGATTACCTATGACTTGGGGCTAATACTTGGTGAAGCAATTCACTCCTAGGGATGTAAGGTTCGAAAATTTGGAGAAGAAAGGGTTCTGTCCGTTTTAAAATTGGGTTTTATAGGGCTGGGCAGTTGACCTTCGCACCTTCGCACCTGCGCTCTAGCAGGTGCGAAAAAGGGATCGCACCAGCGGAAATGACTAAAACAGCTGGGGGTCGCATCTGCGGAGGTTTGACCGCTCTTGCGGGACTGCACCTGCAGAGATGGGGTCCGCATCTGTGAGATGACCGCACCTGCGTGCCCTGGCAGCACGCCTGCGGTCTCGCACCTGAGCCCTAGGCTCCCAGGTACGGGCACACCAGAACTGGTGCATCAGCAGTGGTTTTCCAACTTTTAACACTCTGAAACCTACTCGAAACTCACTCGAGCCCTCGGGGCTCTAAACAAATCATGCACGCAAGTCTAAAAACATTATATGGACTTTCTCGTGCGATCAAATCATGAAAATAATGTGTAAAACCATGAGTTAAACCTCAAAACTTATCATTTTCCTCAAGAACACTTATAATTCATAACTTTTCAACCGGATGTACGAATCACGTCAAACGAACTCCGTTTTTTCACCAAATTTCACAAGCAAGGCCTAAATATCATAACAAACTTGTATCGAGCTCCGAAACCAAAATACGGGCCCGATACCAACGGTTTCACACATTTATTCTTCTCTTTGTTTCATAAATATTTCAGCAAAATAATTTCTTTCAAAAATTGATTTCTAAGGCTTGGGACCTCGGAATTCATTTTCGGGCATACGCCTGAGTCCCATATTTTACTGCAGACCTCCCGGGATCGTCGGAACACAGATCTGGGTTCGTTTACTCAAAATGTTGACCAAAGTAAACTATAATCAAATTAAAATTTTAGAAATCACTATTTCTCATATTTTTACATAAAAGCTTTTCGGTTTCACGCCCCGACTGCGCACGCAAATCAAAGTATTTAAAATTAGTCTTTTTATGGCTATTAAGAATGGAACGGAGTCTAAATTTATAAAATGACCCCTTGGGTCATCACAGTTTGGGACTACGGAGCGGTATCCCGGGAGATTCCCTGTTGCTATTCCTGTATTCTGAGCTATTGGCGTTAATTAAATTCTATTCTTGTTAGATATCCGTAATTATTTTACCGTAATATTTCTTTCTGTCTTATTTCATTATATTTATACCAGTAGGGCCCTGACCTGACCTCGTCACTACTCGACCGAGGTTAGACTTGGCACTTACTAGGTACCAATATGGTTACTCATGCCATTTCCTGCACATGTTTTCCGTATGCAGATCCAGGTACTAGCTACCAGCCTCGAGTATAGTTGCGTGGTTGCTGCTTGAGGAGATTTCAAGGTACATCTGTCTGCGTCCGTAGACCTGGGATTCCCCTTCTATCCCTTTATGTTAAATCTCCCCATGTTTTCTTAAGATGTATAGAGCAATAGAAACTCTTAGAAGCTTGTGACTGGCGACATTCTGGGTTTTGGGAGAAATGATTATTGTATATGCCGAGTGGCACCGTTTAAGATTATTAACTATATCTGTTAGCTGTTATCTTGTGTTTTCATTTCATTTCTGCAATATTAGGCTTACCTAGTCATAGAGACTAGGTGCCGTCACAACAGTTCACAGAGGGAGAAACTGGGTCGTGACAAGTTGGTATCAGAGCTCTAGGTTCATAGGAGTCGTGATTCATAAGACGATTTATTAGAGTCTCGTGGATAGGTACGGAGACGTCCGCACTTATCTTCGGGAGGCTATAAAACTGTTAAGAACAATCATACTTATTTTTCCTTATTGTGCGAATTATTGACATCAAAATTCTAAAATTTTCTATTATATTCTTTCTCACGATGGTGAGGACCCGTACTGGTAGGACCGGCGATTTGGCACCCGAGCCCCCTGCCAGAGCCGTCAGATGCCGGGGTCGGGGTAGAGGATGAACACGTGGTGTAGCTAGAGAACCGACACGAGCTGCAATAGAAGAACCCCAGAAGCTCCAACTGGAAGGCCGACACCGGAGGTTGCTACTGCTGCTCCAACTCTCCAGGAGACTTTAGCTCAGTTCATGAGCATGTTCAGCACTTTAGCTCAAGCTGGATTGATTCCGATAGCTCCCACCACATCTCAGGCCAGGGGAGGGGCACTGACTCCCGCAGCCCGTGCTCCTGAGCAGAGGGTCCAGGTTGATCTGGCCCTAGAGTTTATTCTTATGACCCCTAGTGGCTCTGGTTCAGCATGATATTAGGGTAGCTATTTCTGAGGCAGATCAGCTTAGACCTGAGAGGTACAAGAAGTACCACCCACCCACTTTCAGTGGACTAGCTTCAAAGGATGCTCAGGGTTTTCTTGAGGAGTGTCATCGTATCCTCTGCACTATGTGCATATCGTAGACGAGTGGGGTTTCTTTCACCGCTTTCCAGCTGAGGGGAGAGACATATTAGTGGTGGCGTGTCTATGAGCTCAGTAGTCCGGACAAGGAAGACTCACTCACTTGGACTCAGTTCTCATATATGTTTGTGCGTGAGTATGTTCCTAAAAGCCTCAGCAATGCTTGGCACGCAGAGTTTGAGCAGCTGCGCCAGGGTTCCATGACTGTGTCGGAGTACGCAGTCCATTTCAGTGAGTTGGTCAGGCATGCACCAACTCTAGTTGCTACAGTCAGAGAGAGAGTTCGTCGCTTCTTTGAGGGATTCCACCCCAGTAAGGCCAGGGAGTTAGAGATGGATATCTCTTATCAGTCGGTTGTGAGCATTGCCAGGAGAGTAGAGGGCTTGCTTTCCCGGGACAAAGAAGAGATAGAGGCGAAGAGGTCTCGAGAGACTGGTCCTTATTCAGGATCTCGTGCGCCAACAACACACCATGGTAGGGGTTTTGTGAGTCTCCTTATTCATTCAGCTCTTCCTGCAGCCAGCGGTGTTCCAACCCCTCCTAGGCCTCAAGAGCCTTATTATGCACCACCAGTATCTAGTGTGCCTCCTGCTCGGGGTGCCATTAACGGCCAGTCCAGCAGACCTGGCCTGATCTAGTCACAGCCGCCACGTCCTCCGAGGGGTTGTTTTGAGTGTGGTGATATTCGTCATATGGTTAGGGATTGCCCCAGACTCAGGAGGGGTTCACCTCTACAGACTTCTCAGCCACCAGGTGCTCCACCAGGTCCTCCGGCTATTCTTCCAGCCCCACTTGCCGCCCTACCTACTCAGGCAACTTGAGGTGGAGGTCGGGGAGGTCGAGGTCGCCCTAGAGGGGGAGGTCAAGCCAGGAATTATGCCCTTCCGGCCTGTTCAGAGGTAGTTGCTTCTAATTCTTCCATCACAAGTATTGTTCCAGTATGTCATAGAGATGCATCGGTATTATTTGACCCAGGCTCTACGTATTCATATGTGTCTTCTTATTTTGCTCCACATTTGGGGGTATCTCGGGATTCTTTGAGTTCCCCTGTTTATGTATCTACTCCTGTGGGAGATTCTCTTGTCATGGACTGCGTATATCGATCGTTTTTGATTGCTCTTAGTGGTTTTGAGACCAAAGTCAATTTATTATTGCTCAGTATGGTAGATTTTAATGTTATCTTTGGCATGGGCTGGTTGTCACCCCATTATGCTATTCTTGATTGTCACGCTAAAATCGTGACGCTGGCTATGCCAAGCTTACCTCGATTAAAGTAGAGAGCTACCTTAGAGTATACTCCCCACAAGGTCATTTCATTTCTTAAGGCTCAGCGAATGATTGAGAAGGGGCGTGATGCGATTTGGCCTATGTGAGAGATGTCAGTATTGATACCCCTACAATTGAGTCAGTTTCAGTAGTAAGGGACTTCCCTGATGTGTTTCCAGTTGATCTTCTGGGCGACATAGATATTGATTTTGGCATTGATTTGTTGCCGGACACTCAACCCATATCTATTCCTCCTTACCATATGGCTCCCTTCCTCCTGAGTTTCCGGGCACTCAACCCATATCTATTCCTCCTTAGTTCTATGTGAGATTCGACTTCAGACTTTTAGACCAGATTATATTTACAACAACCGCTTATCCTTGTTAGGATTAGAGTTGGACGTGATCAAACTCTAACGATTGTTTAATAGACAATGAGTGGAGTGCATAAGCCCCTAAAGAGATAGAGATGCGTACTAAATGGAGGAACTACCAATTTGGCGATCGCAGATCATGTGTTGATAATATATCAGTTGTGGTTCACTATTTTGATAAATTTTTGGGGCCAAATATACAGATAACCCTTAATGTTGGCAGCAAAATCCATTTATATACCTCAAATAAACCTTGTACCTATTAGATACTCAAACTCTCACTGAAGTGTACCTATTGAACCCTTCATGCACTTGTGACATATAGAGTGAGTTTCACTTAAGGTTCAACGCGTGAACGAATAACTGAAATGTATTTTTTTTTAATTTTTTTTATTATCTTTCTTCTTCTTCACTCTTCTTTGTCGCCTGAATCAGTCATCTTCACATTTTCAAGCTTCTCGCTAATTTTCTTCTTAAATCCTCTTGATAACATTCTTCTTCACAAACATTATAAAATTTACACAACTCAAAAATTACACACAATAAAAAAATAATATCTTGAAATTGGTAACAACATCAGTTTCTCCCCCACCACTAACCACCCTTGCTTCGTCCTCTCTCCACTCTCACCAAAACTTTCATCAATATCTGCTCCATCTGGCAAGAACTCATATGGAAAGAACTCAGAAGGTAAAATGTTGGACTATTTCTAATTAAATCCAAAACTAAGTGCAACATATCTATAAAATATCAATTGACCCAATTAAGTTTTAAAATTCAACACAATCCACTTCAAATCAAGCGTTATTTTCTTCATTTTCCTTGTTTTCAAGGAGTTTGGTGTTTGATTTGGAACAATAAATTTATTGGAAATCAAGTTGAGACAATAAGCTTTGTTACGGGAAGAATCCAAGGAGTCATCGGTATCAGTTTTTTATCGCTGGTATTCTTCATTTGTTGAGGCATTATTACAGTTGTCATTTGTTTAAGTGTTGCAAAACAAGAACTTGATCGTATAATATGAATTCTAGCATAATTTGGTCTGAAAATGAGGAATACAAACATACCAGTGCATGATTGGGTAGTGTGAATTTTGTAAAGCAAAACAAGAACACTAGCCAAATGGCTCATATCCCTTGATAACCTGAATATATTTGTCTTTCTTTAGATGAAGAAGAAGAAACGAAAGAAAAGCAACAAAAAAAAGACAAATAATGGAAAGGAAATGAACAACTACAGACATGAAGGAAGGAAAGGGATAATCAGAAAGGAAGTTTTTTTTTTGGCTTAAAGTCTTTTGCTTTTCTTTTTAAGTTTTATTTTATTCTTTTATATTTTACACGTGTCATCCATTAATTGGTTCATTTTCACATCAGCAGAGAGTAAAAAACACGCGCTCCTTTTTGACAAAAATTGTGACTCAAGTGTTTAATAGGTACACTAGGGTGAGTGTTGGAGTGTCTAATAGGTGCAAGGGCGAGTTGAGGTGTCTAAATGAATTTTGATGCCAACATTATGTTCATAATGATATCATGCTTGCCTTTTGACACTACGGAGAAACAAATCTTGGTTGAGCCTACATTTATTTGTCATTTGTGAGAGAGTATTAATCTAATGTTCAAAAATCAAAATTTAACAACACTACTTCTAAACATTGTACCCAATTGTCAAAAAAGGAGCTACAAGTGAAGGGTAATACATGGTATTCCAACTTGATGTGGATAATAAGCAACATTTGCTAACCATAAAGATGGCCACAAAATCTGGATGGATTTTCTCATAGACTATGATTTAATTGTTGTAGCGCGTAAATCTTAGCTATTAGAATTAGAATTAGGGGGATCTAATCCTCTCCAGCTAGGTGAATTCCCTAGGTGATCCACTTGCTGATGATATTATAAAAAGCAAGACCAGGGACTTTACAAGAAAATTAAATTTAAAGTCTGTCTGTACATACATTAATATTATCTTATTTTCCCTCCACATCTTCCGATTTGCCTTATTTCAGTTTTTGGCTCTTAAGACAAGAATCACATTTATGTGTAACCCTTCTCCAAGAAAATGAAAAGATATTCCCCAACATATTTTTATTTCCGAAACTCATTGGACCGAGAAACCAGGTTTCCTAATAAGGTGATTCAAAAAATACAAATATATATATATATATATATAAATAAATTTAATTTTTATTTTATTTGCACAGTATAATTTTCGAACAAAAAAGATTTAATTGAACCTCTTCCTTACCCTTAGCTCCGTCATTGGTTGGACCGACTAATTCAAATTCACACCAAATAGGCCAATTACTAAGAGTGTAAAGCTTCCTACGTACCAAGAATTTTTATTCCCAAAGGTGGAATCCAAGACTTTTAATTTAGGGCGAAGGAATCTTAACCATTCCACCGCAACCCTAGATAGTATTCGCCAACTTGCTACACCCCAACACCTTCTGCTCCTCCAGTTTATAAGTAACATAGCTTAGCAATCTCTTCTACCATCTTCATTGTCTTCTTCTCCTTGTCTGGTTTACAATCTTCATTGCAATCATCCTCTAGCCATCTTGATCACAAGTCAATACATATAAATTATTAGCTCAAAATAATATTATTCTGCAATGGCTACTTGGACAACAAAACAGAACAAGAAATTCGAGGAGGCATTAGCTTTATATGACAAAGACACGTCTGATCGCTGGAATAATATCGCAAGGTGTGTAGGTGGAAAATCAGCAGAGGAAGTGAGAAAGCATTATGAACTGCTTGTAAAGGATATCACGCAGATAGAAAATGATCAAATACCTTTGCCCAATTACAGAACTGCTGGAACCGATGGCAGAGGTTATGCTAATGAACAAAGGTATAGTACTAGATAACTCATTGCTTCTCCTACATTTTACCTATGTCCCTCAGACTCTTCAAAAATATTGTCGGCTGGATTCTCCCAAAACTATACTTTTGGAGGATCTGACACCAGTACGTCATCATTTTTGAAGGTCCGAACAACATAATAAACTAATAATACTTTCACTCTACCAACAAAGACAGTCACATATTTTTCCCATTTTTAAGGCCAAGTGTACTATAGTATCCTCGTGCCAACGATGTTATTGTCTACCATTATTTTTCCAATTTCCAGCTGTTACCTTATACACTGTTAATGTATCTTAGCACATTAAAGTACGTAGATTACCTGCATTAATTTTGAATTCAATAATTACTCGCGTTATTTTTTCAGTTTATTAATCCCTTACTGTGGCAAAAGACGATCACCAGTAGAATTCCTTAGGTGACCTGATAGTGTTTTTGGCACTGTCCATATGCTAACGGTTATTATACACTCAATAAACGCATAGATTCATGGAATTCTGAGGCTTTATTTGTGGTAGGTTTTCTTGCCGACTTCCACTGTAATAGCTTTAACTAAGGCAAGTGTATTCACAAGATTCCCTCCTGATAATATAGATATACACACAAATTAAAAGACATATATTTTAAAAAATAAAAATATACTTAAAACTTCCAAATTGTTCGATTTTTGCTATCTTAGGAAGCTGTGCATGTTGGCTATTTAAGCTCCTAAGCAACCCCACATGAAGTCTAATCCTACTTGTTTAAGCTCCTAAGTAAACCACATGAAATCTAATCCCACTTGTTTAACAGCACATGCATATTGTCCTACATCTTAATCTCTGGTCACCTCATTATACTAAACAAAAATTGTTTAATAATTGTACGTATTATCTTGTCTCGATAAGTATCATAACATGATGTAAAACATACTTTATGTGTTCCTCACATTCTTTCATGGCTCTTCAGCAATCCCAAGTTCTCTAGCTATATGATAGTTTAAGCATTCTATAAGCAAATTGACACTAATATTCAACAACATCGATCTTGTATACAATGGTGGATACAGAATATTCATCAAGGGGTGTCGAAATATAAACAATTAGATACATCGAAAAGTTAGGGGAGTCAACGTATAGTAAATATACATAAAATAAGAAAAATTATCTAACAAAATAGTGTAATTTTCCGACAAAGGGGTGTTGACACCCCATACTTCAATTTGGCTCCGCCACTGCTTGTATATACTGACAACGTAAAAAATAACTTTAACACTATCAATGTTATTAACTTCTTATAGCAGGTTGTCTGCCTTATTTAACTTGTCTTGTAGTTATCTCTTAAGTAATCGAATAGCAGAATATTTTCTTTTTACATTACTTGTTTTTAATACTATATATAATTTTACTAAACAGGCTTATGAGGAATCTAAAGTTACAGTGAGAAGAAGATTGCTTTGATGCTCAATACCGTCAGAGGATCATGTATAATTTGTTTACGTCTTCCCCTTCAGCTATCCTAGCCTAGTATCTTGTATTACAAACTTTTTCTACTAACGTACTACTACTATTATTGTTCATCCATGTCTATTTTTGCTTTGTTAAATTAACATGTATGGGAATTAAACCACGTCTCTTTTTTTTTTGAATTTTTACCCTTCGGGTGTCCAAAAGAAAAGGCATTTGGATGCACTAAGTTTCCGTTGTGGCCCTCCTAATTACATGGCGCAATTTTTACTGTTGCATCAAGGTTCCCCTTCTTTTAAGTGTCAAAAATATACGTCGACAAATATGCATTGAAAAAGTAGCTAAAAAGCCATGTCTTGAGGAGAGAAAAAAATTGTTTCCGTTCATGTTAGTGTTCCGCCTCCAAAATCAGTCATCTTGGTCCGAATGTGCACGGTGAAATGATTTTCTAGTGATTTTATTTCTTTTTATTCTACTTCTTGATCAACGATAATCAAATTGCAGTCCATTTTGGATGTTTGCTAGCTGACCACTCACGCTGAAACTATACTCCGATTGTCAAGATCGGGGACGACTAAAATGTAAAAATGAGGAATTTCCAGAAATCATAATAGTTTAGTGACTATTAACTTCCTATATATAGTTATCATATACGTATTTACTTTCGATAGTTAATATTCGTTGCTACTAGACTGTATTCGTTATATTCATGCTACTATATTCATGAATACAGTCGCGGAATTCGCCTAATAAGTAGGAAGTCCAACAGTTTAATAACAGAAAGGGACCAATTAGCGTGTATCGCTCTTAATTTAACTTAACAAAATAAATTCTGTAAAATTTCATTACTATCGGACTGTATTCGCGCTACTGTATTTATGAATGCAGTCGCGAATTTCACCTAATAAGTAGGGAGTCAAGCTGTTTAATAACAGAAAGCGAATCAATTGGCATGTATTACTCTTAATTTAACTCAACAAACTCAAATTCTACAAAAAATCATTGCTATTGTGTTGTATTCCATGTATTCGCGCGATTGTATTTATAAATACAATGAGGTAATCGTCCTAAAAATAGGGATTACATATGTTTAATTTTGTATTCCATGTATTCACGCGAATGTATTTTAAATACAGTGAGGTGATATGCCTAAAAATAGTGATTACGAGTGTTTAATAACGGAAAGCGTAATATTGAACTGTATTCAATTTCACTATATTGAATTCAGTTGTATTCAAAATAATAAAAAATCAAGAAATATGGTGTATACCGTTCTATTTAATCTGACCGTGTACCTTTGGAATACGTAAAATATAGGCAAAAAGTAATGTATTTATACAAAAATATAATGTATTTGAGTATATTTATACATAATACAATGTATTTGTATCATTATATGTGACTCAATCGTAAAGAAGAGAAGAAAGTTAACAGCGGTATTCAGGTGTATTCAAAAGATAAATACCTTTGGAATACATAAAATGCAGGCAAAAAATAATATATTTATACAAAAATACAATGTATTTGTACAAAATACAATGTATTTGTATCATAGTATGTGACTCAATAGCAAAGAAGAAAAAAAAGTTCGTCTGAAATGGCTTTTCCCAGCCAAGCAAAATATTGTATACATTGTATTAAAACTAAAAATGAAGACGAACAAAAACCCGGCCCTCAAATCTTCTCTTGCGACTCTGCTTCAGATTTTCAAAAGCTCAATCCGTAGCCATGGCCAGATCTGTTCGCCTACTCCCTCTTCGCTTAAGATCTATTCTCTTAGCTTCAGAAAGTCCATCACACTTGTCACTGGCTTAGTTTCGACAAGCACCGTGAGGACAACTAGCTAGCTAAAACGCTAATGCCTGGTTTCAGTCCGTCTAAAAAATACAGCATTAAAAACGTGCTAACAATGGTAAACACTTCACACACACAAGCTGGAAAGGAAATGAAGGAAGGCACACAAATGTTTGGAGGCCAAGGGCCAATTTTCTGATTATATTAAAGACAAAGGAAAAAATACAAGTGTTGGAGATGCCTCCCTACCAGGCTTATCCAAGCATTTAAACTTATTCAGCCACACTTGGCTTGTACTACAAAGAAAGACAAAAGCAAAATCCTAATAGCTTCCTAACTACTAAATGCTGCCAGGCATGTTGTTCCTATGTACTAAAAGCTGCCAGACATGTTGTTCCCTCGCATTAAATGCTGCCTTGCATTTACAGCAGCATTCAGTACAAGGGACAACATGCGTAGCAACATTTAATACAAAGGAGCAACATGCCAGCTTCGCCACCAAAAATGGCTGCTACGACGACTGCCTTGATCAAAGGGAGATAGATTTGAGGAGAATAAAGAGCATTGAGAATATTGTTGTTAGAGAGAGAGAAGGAAGAGAGAGAGAAAGAACATAACTGGCGTATTTCACGCCTCAATTGTAGGATATAAAATAAATACCTATTTTGCTATAAAGTAGAAAAAATAGTTATAACTAATAATATTTTAAAATTATTTTAATTTATAATAAACAAGGTGTAATAGTTTGCTATAGGAGGTAAATTTCCAAATTAATACTATAATCTAGTTATTATTTGAATAGATCACGTCTGAAAGTAGACCATTGGCCCAAAAACAAAGTACTGATGGGATGCGAAACACGTGTCAATGCGCCTAATTTTCCATTTGACTTTCAAGTCGTAAAAGATGTCATATGTAAAGAGAATAATAGTGTTGGACCATGTGAAGTTTGTTTTGATGATTGACATATCAGGTCCATATGCAGAGTACACAGACACGGGCGTATTCGAGCATAAGGGATGCACGTGAAGGAGATAAGATTAAGTTGTTATATTTTATATCTCCTTATCGAAAAGGTTGCATAAATGATAAGGAGAAGGACTCCTTACTCGAAGAGAATATTATCCAAGATAAGGGAGGAGTTAGAAGTATAAGATACCTAGAACTCTTCCACCAAGGAAGAATATAGCATTGAAACTCTAGTTATTTCCTATTTTACTAATTTTATAAATTACATGATGTTCTCATTTTATAGGTACGCACAAACGCTGAAGTTAAACGTGAGTTGAGAGAAAAATAGCAAGGTATTTTGCAAGCAATTCTTGTATGATTCAAGTGTGCGAACCTGAAGCTACATGAACCAGATAGAAGAACCAGTTCCAAGTGTCTGTCTTTTATTCTAGTTTCATTGTAGTAGGCATTTTCAAGTTGTACCTTTTAGCTTTATCTAGAAGCAATTGTATTAGGTACTCTGAGTAATGTATTCAAGTTAGAGTTAACTTGATGTTGTCGAAACAGTTAGAGGTTCGTTGCCACAACGGGATTAGAGGTAATCCTTATGTTTACAAAGAGTTTTGTAAGTGCTATTTTGACTAAGTGATTTAGTGAAGTGTTGGGAAAAATCCTACTGAGTAGTAGGTCGTGGCTTTTTCACCTTTTGAGCTGGGAGTTTTCCACGTAAAATACTTGTGTTCTTTACTTTCCGCATTTATTATTTCTGCAACAGTAGTATAAGGAACACATAGAAGAACAGATCCTTCTATAATCTGTTCATGTGAAAATTGGACCCCACACAAATCACCCCCTTCTTGTGTGGCAAAAAAATATAAAATATCAATTGGTATCAGAGCGGGTAATCCTTGAAAAGGATTACACCATAGGAGAAGATCAACATGAGTGCACCGCCTGGAAACTGGTAAGGGCAATCCACTACTAGGCCACCACTCTTTAATGGCCAGTACTATTCTTGGTGGAAAAACAAGATGAGAGATCACATTATAGGAGAGGATTATGAGCTATGGGACACTTGTCACCGATGGTCCACTGGATACCTTGAAGAAAAATGCTGAAGGAGTAGATGTGCCAAAGACAAGAGCGGATTGCACTGCTGAGGACTTGAAGAAATGAGAGAAGAATGCTAAAGCCAAGAAATGAATAGTTTGTGGACTTGATCCATATGAGTACATTAGAATCAAAGTTGTACCAGTGCTAAGCAAATTTGGGATATATTGCAAAAGGCTCATGAAAGAACATCTCAAGTGAAGAGATCCAGAGGAACTCTACTGTATTCTCTGTATGAGAACTTTGCTATGAAGAAAGGAGAAACCATTCAACAAATATACACAAGATTCACTACACTGACAAATGAGCTAAAGTCTCTTGGAAGGATTATTCCTAAAGAAAATTGAGTCGAGAAGATACTCACCATGGTTTTGCCTATCACTTTGGAGTGAAAAATCATTGCCATCCAGGAATCAAAGAATATTGCCACTCTCCCACTGGATGAATTAACATTGCCTATGAACTTAGGAGATAGACCATGAAAATGGATGTACCTAAGAAGGAAAGGAGCTTGGCACTGAGAACCACTGACGGTTCTGATATGGAAGATGATGAAATGGCTATGATCACCAAGGACTTCACGAAGTACCCAAGGAGAGGAAAGGGTTCTTCAAGAAGTGGAAACTATAGCTAGTCAAAAGCTCCTGAGAAGCAAACCAATGATGGCTGCTACAAGTGTGAAAAAACTGATCACCATATCAAGAACTGTCCTTTGTGGGAAACTGAATGGAAGAAAGAAATAGCTGAACGAAAGAACAGGAAGAAGGAACATGTTCAACTCAAGAAAAGAAATAACAAATGATCAACCAAGTTTATGGTCGCTGCTTGGGGAGAAAGCTCAGATGATGAAGATGAGGATGAACAAGCACCTATGTCCATTGAAGAATCTGATGAAGAAACTGAGGTAAGTGTAATTCATCTCAAAGACAAGATTAAATTATTGTCTAAAGAAAGGTTATCTGAGTTGCTACTAGAACTAATTGATGAATATGAGGATGTAAGCAACGAAAAGGACAACTGTCTAAAGAATGTGTGGTTTTGAAGGCTAAGTGCAAAAACTTGGAACTAAGGGTTAGTGAAACTGTAAGTGAAAATGGGAAGCATATGACAGGAAGCAAGAACCAGTTCCTTTCACTTGAATGTCTACTTGATAAATGAGAAGAAAGGTGAGATCATTTGGGTTGGAAAAGTAGGTAAGACTGATTCTCACTCTATTGGGAATGTGTACTCGATAGATTGATTAAAGTACAGTCTAATAAGTGTATCACAATTATATGATAGAGGAAACATGTTAGCATTCACCTTTACAAAATGCTTTGTGATTAATCTCATCACTGACAAGATAGTTTTGTTGGGAAAAAGAGTGAACAACATATATATTGTGGATCTGTCTTCACTTTTAGATAATGAACTCACTTGCTTAAGTATGTTGGATAATGATCCCCTCCTTTGGAACAAGAGACTTGGACATGTCATTCTAAGTCAACTCAACAATTTAGTCTCCAAGGACTTGGTGATAGGACCGCCTAACATTAAGCTCAAGGAAGATAAAGTTTGTGAGGCTTATGCAAGGGGGAAGCAGGTAAGATCCTCTCTCAAAAGAAGAGAAAATATTTAGCACCACCAAGACGATGGAACTAGTCCATATGGATCTTTGTGGACCAATGAGAACATTGAGCAGATGTGGTAAGAGATATGTTATGGTGCTTGTTGATAATTACTCTAGGTTTACTTGGACATTGTTTCTAACATCTAAAGATGAAGCATTTGACATGTTTACTTCTTTTGTTAGAAAAAACCATAAACAACTAGGTAATCAACTTGCATAAATTAGGTCTGATAAAGGTACTGGATTTGAAAATACTAAATTTGCTGAATTTTCTGATGAGCATGGCGTAGATCATAATTTTTCTACTCCTAGAACTCCACAATAGAATGGAGTAGTTGAAAGAAAGAATAGGACATTTGAAGAAATGGCTAGGACTATGCTTCTCTATAGTAAATTGGCCCATAGTTTTTGGGCAGAAGTTGTGATCACTGCATGCTACATCATAAATAAGTGCATGACTAGACCTCTTGTTGAGAAGACTCCCTAGGGTCTACACACCTGAACATCTGGCGGAATCAAGCAAGCAGGCTTCTAATCGGCCACCCATTATCGAGATAGGTCCGGACGACCTGTGGAGGAAAGTATAGGCCAAGGAGTATTCGGTCATCGACCAGTTGAACAAGATGCCAGCTCAGATATCCATCCTTTCCTTGCTACACAATTCCGAGACACACAGGAATGCTTTGTTAAAAGTGCCGAGCAAAGCGTATGTACCGAATAATATCACTAGTGGAGAAATGGCCAATATGGTAGGCCAAGTGTTGGAAAGTCATAAGATCACCTTTCACGAGGATGAGATGCAACCTGAAGGGCTGGGTCACAACAAGGCATTGCACATCACAGTGCAATGCAAATACTATTTCATCACCAGAATTTTGATCGACGGAGGATCCAGTTTCAACATCTGTCCGTTAATAACGCTCAAGAAATTGGGAAAGGATTGCACGAGATAAGAGATGGAGCAATCAATGTAAAGGCTTTCGATGGTTCTCAAAGGTCCACCATTGGTGAGATTAATCTGTGCTTGCAGATGGGACCAACTTGGTTCGAGGTTGACTTTCAGGTAATAGACGTACCAGCCTCCTACTACCTGCTCTTGGGACGTCCAAGGATACATGTTGCCGGGGCAGTGGCATCAACGCTGCATCAGGCAGTGAAGTTCAAATGGAATCACCAGGAAGTGATAATTCATGGCGACGGTAGCAATCCTATATACAGTCGCCATGATATTCCAGTAATCGAGGGAAGAAGGAAGCTAGATGGAGAGACTTACCACCACATCGAACGAGTCAATGCCATAGATAAGGACAAATGGTGGGATAGCAAGATCGCAAGCATGATGAACTGGCGAGGGTATGAGCCAGGTAAGGGGCTCGGCAAGAACCTTCAAGGAATCTCCTAACCCATCAAGCTCAAGAAATATGGCACCACTTTCGGTTTGGGATACGAGTACACTTGGGAAGAATTCAGGAGCTGGTCACCACCATGGCGTGGTCCTTACTACCCACTGGAACATCTGATACCGCGTCTAGAGCAGACCTTTCATCAGGGTGGCAACGTCGACGGGTCAGATGAAGAAGAGGCACTTCCAGCAATGAGGAACTTATTCCTGGAGGACAGTGACATGGATTGTTTGTGTTATTCTCGAGGAGAAGGGGGAGGCAAGCCCTCCCTTACAAGCCGTGAGCAGAGGATCTTATCTCAAGAATTGGACCGTCAGAACAGATAGAGCCCGACGAGCCTCGGGGTAGCAAGGCTAAAACAAGCAGTGTTCATTGTCTTTTACTAAATGATTTTCTTTCCGCATTTTTAATTCCTGCAAATAAGATCTTCAATATTCGGAAAACATTTATTCGATTTATCAAAAGCACTCTTTTATGCTTTATGAATCAATATTTATTACTGTTGTTTTTATCTCACTACTTTATCTGTACAACATTACTATTACTTGTCTTGATGAACCAATGACTCTGACATGCAGTGAGACAACACAACAAACAGACATTGATTCAGAAGAAGATGATGTACCCGACGAGATTATCAAAGAGGTTGAGAATTTTGAGAACAAACCTAAGTCCAACCTGGACGAGACCGAAGTTGTCAACCTGGGAGATTCAGAAAACGTCAAAGAGATTTGAATCAGCATCCACTTGTCACCATCAGAGAAGAAGGAGTACACATAATTTCTAAAGGAGTGTGGGGACATATTCGCCTGGTCATATGACAACATTACTGGTCTGAGCACATCCATTGTGGCTCACAAACTGCCAACCAATCCAATGTGTCCACCGGTGAAACAAAAACTCAGAAAGTTCAAGCCTGATATGAGTTTGAAAATCAAGGAGGAAGTCACCAAGCAGATCAACGCTAAGGTTCTCAAGGTAGTGGAATATTCGACATGGCTAGCTAACATCGTGCCGGTGCCAAAGAAAGATGGGAAATTTAGAGTATGTGTCGACTACCGGGATCTCAACCGCGCCAGTACGAAAGATGACTTCCCCTTGCATAACATACACATCTTGATTGACAATTGCGCCAAGCATGAACTACAGTCATTCGTGGATTGCTTCGCTGGTTATCATCAGATCTGGATGGATGAGGAAGACGCTGAGAAAACGGCTTTCATTACACCGTGGGGAGTATACTGTTATAAGATGATGTCGTTCGGCCTGAAGAACGCTGGGGCCACCTATATGAGGGCTATGACCAGTATTCCACGATATGATACACAAGGAGATTGAGGTATATGTGGATGATGTCATTATCAAGTCCAAGAAATGTTGCCGACCACATAGAAGATCTGAGGAAGTTCTTCAATAGGTTGAGGAAATACAACCTGAAACTAAACCCCGCAAAGTGTGCATTCGGGGTCCCTGCTGGGAAATTGCTCAGGTTCATTGTCAGTTGTCGAGGGATAGAACTTCATCCGTCAAAAGTCAAAGCCATTCAAGAATTACCACCGCCAAGGAACAAGAAAGACGTGATGAGTTTCTTGGGACGTCTCAACTACATCAGCCGGTTCAAAGCGCAGTCTACAGTTATCTGTGAGTCAATCTTCAAGATGCTGGAGAAAGATGCCGCGACCAAATGGACCGACGATTGCCAAAAGGCCTTCGACAGAATTAAGGAGTATTTGTCAACACCGCCAGTCTTGGTACCCCCCGAGCCGGGTAGACCTTTACTACTCTACCTTGCAGTATTAGATGGAGCTTTCGGCTGCGTTCTGGGGCAGCACGACAAAACATGAAGGAAGGAGCAAGCTATTTATTATCTCAGCAAGAAATTTACTCCGTACGAGGCCCGATATTCTCTATTGGAGCGCACCTGTTGTGCTTTGACTTGGGTCACTCAGAAGCTGAGGCATTACTTCTGTGCCTACACAACATATCTTATCTCAAGGATGGATCCCTTGAAATACATCTTTCAGAATCCCATGCCCACCGGCAAGCTCGCCAAGTGGAAAATCCTGCAAAGTGAGTTCGACATTGCCTATGTAACTCAGAAAGCGGTCAAGGGACAAGCACTGGCAGACCATCTTGCTGAGAACCCCGTGGATGGAGAATACGAACACCTGAAGACGTATTTTCCCGATGAAGAGGTATCATTCATAGGAGAAGACATTGCGGAATCCTACGACGACTGGAGGATGTTCTTCGATGGAGTAGCGAATTTCAAGGGAGTCGGCATTGGAGCTGTCCTAATATCGGAAACTGGTCAATATTATCCGGTATTTGCTAAACTCAGATTCCCTTGCACCAACAATATGGCGGAATACGAAGCCTGCATCTTGGGGATCAACATGGCCATTGACATGAACATCCAGGAGCTGTTAGTGATTGGTGACTCAGATTTGCTGATACATCAGGTACAAGGAGAATGGGCTACGAGGAATTCCAAGATACTGCCATACCTACACCACGTGCAGGAATTAAGAAAGAGGTTCGCGAAGATAGAATTTCGGCATGTCCCCAAAATCCAGAATGAGTTCGCCGATGCGTTGGCAACTCTGTCATCTATGATTCAGCATCCAGACAAGAATTTCATTGATCCCATTCCATTGAAGATCCATAACCAACCAGCTTATTGTGCCCATGTCAAAGAAGAAGCAGACGGGAAGCCTTGGTTTCAGGATATCTAGGAATACTTGGCAAAAAGAGAGTACCCAGAGACTGTCCAACAACTTCTTTCACAACGGAGGAATCTTGTATAGGAGGACTCCCGATTTGGGACTATTAAGATGTGTCGACGCAAAGCAAGCATCCAAGCTACTAGAAGAGATCCATGCCGGGACCTGCGGCCTGCATATGAATGGTTTTTTTTGGCTAAGAAGATACTCAAAGCTGGTTACTTCTGGATGACTATGGAAACGGACTGCATCCAGTATGTCCGGAAGTTCCACCATTGTCAGATACATGCAGACATGATAAAGGTACCTCCAAATGAGCTTAATGCCACAAGCTCACCGTGGCCGTTCGCCGCTTAGGGAATGGACATTATTGGACCAATCGATCCTGCCGCCTCCAACGGACACAGGTTCATCGTAGTATCCATCGACTATTTCACCAAATGGGTCGAAGCAGCATCCTACAAAGCAGTGACTAAGAATGTCGTGACCGACTTTGTCCGCGACGACATTGTTTGTCGATTTCTGCCTTCCGAGACTAAGCTCTGTCTCTATCTGCATTCTTGCATAAGGCTACCTTTCTGCCTTCCGAGACTAAGCTCTGTCTCCATCTGCATTCTTGCATAAGGCTACCATTCTGCCTTCCACCTGCATGAGGCTAAGCTCTACCTCCAATTTACCCTTCTTTTCGAGACTAACGTTGTCTCAAGCATTATTTACTTCACTTTCCTTTCGGGCTAAGCTCTGCCTTTCAATTCACAAGACTAAGCTCTGTCTTGTCAGCATCATGCTATTGCATTTCTCATGGGATTAAATATCGCCAACTTATCCAAAGGCATCATCGTTAGGAGGCACCATATTCATGGCCCGAGAACACCATGCCATGGCCTAAGGATCTCTCAATTTTTGCATATCATTATTCAAAGGCGTCATGGTTCGGAGGCACCATCCTCATGGCACGAGAACATTATTTCATGGCTTGCGAATCCTGCATCGAGCAATTCATGGCCCAAGACATCATAGTCTGAGGACGTCATCCATATATACCTTCAAACCCAGTTTTCATAACAATGGGTATTTTCCATAATTTCCCCATGTTTTTTATCAATTATTTTCTAATTTATCCATTACTTTTATAGCCGATAATTAATTATAAATTGAATTAAAAATAATTTCAACATATTTCTTAGCTTAGTATATCATTTTGATCCTATTAAGATTTAATTATTTTACAAATTAGCCAAATTTGCATTATTTGGCCATAATTGCAATGACTTTGCAATTATAGCCTAATTATACATTTTTATGCTATTTTAATCCAATAATCAGTCATTATATATTTTTTATGCTAGTTAATAACCTTTATTTCACCTATTTAGCCTTAATTTCATTTTATATAATTATTGGCTATTTTTATTAATTATTTATCTATTTTTAAATGGGTATTTAACAAGTAGCCACTTTTAATTTAAATTTCAGCCTAATCTACCCAGACCTCAACCCAACTAAATTAGCCCAATTCCTAAATTACTCGACCCAATCCCCCCATTCAATCTGAGCCGTTGATTAATTCAAATCAACGGCCCAGATTGAAACTTACCTTATTAACCACTAACGACTACCCCCCCTTCTCATTTCCCCTATCTCTCATTCTGTCTCACCTTCTCTCTGGTTCACTCTAGGTTCTCTCTAGAACCTTCCACCTTCCCCCCCTCCGATGAACTCTGTTCATCTTCTCCGGCCACCACCTTCGCCGGAAACCATGACCTCTCACCATCTCCAAGCCTATGTCTCACCCCACGCCGACTTGACACTACCTTGAGGTCTTCAAGTGAACCTGGAGCGGTTCGACTTCCACCCATGGCTTTTCATGCCATTTTCCGGCCATCTCCGGCCGTACGAGTAAGATCTATTACTTTGCGGCTAAGACCGGTAATATTTTGGGGTTTTTCTGTGATGACCCAAAAGGTCATCCTATGTAAATTTTGCTAAAACTGTGTTCCGAGGCCCTGAAAGCCTCCGTTAATCTCACCTCAATGTGCGTGCGTAGCCCGGGCGCGTAGCCGGGAAGCCTTTCTGGTGAAACTTGATAAAGAGTTGAATTTATAATAAATAATTGATTAAAGTTGACTTTGGTCAACAATTTTGGTAAACGGTCCCAAACTCGTGATTTGACGGTCCCGGAGGGTCTGTACGAAAATTTGGAACTTGGGAGTATGCCCGGAATTGAATTCCGAGGTCTCAGTTCCGAGAAATGAATTTTTAAAGAAAATTATTTTCTGAAAATAATAAAGGCTTTTGAAAATGAATTTTGAGCTGAAACCCGTGTTACTGGACCCCGTTCCCCTAAATAAGACTTCCCATAGTGGCTTCTTGTTATTTGTGACTTGCGGGGACTGGTGGTTCAGGATTTGGAAGTGCTTTGAGCGGTATAGGAACACTTGGTTCCTTAAGGTTGGCCTATTTGGCCAAGTTTGACTTCGGTCAATATTTTGAGCAAACGACCTCGGAATCAAATTCCGATAGTGCCAGTAGCTTCGTATGATGATTTCGGACTTGGGCGCATGTTTGGAATGGGTCTTCGATAACCCGGGAGCGTTTCGGCGCCCGATATAGAAATAAGGATTTCCTTGAATTTGATATTTGGTTTGGAACGTAATTTTATGATATCCAGGTCCGAATGAAATTCCGAGACCGAGAATAGATCCGTTATGTCATTTATGACTTGTCTGCAAAATTAGATGTCATTCCGAATTGTATAGGTCAGTCCGGCGCATCGATATAGAAATCAAGAACTTGAAGTTTCTTAAGTTATGGTTTTTGGGGTTTGGGGTGTGATTTGGAGATTTAGCGTTGTTTTGGGTGTTCCGAAGGCTCGAGCGAGTCCGTATTATGATTTAGGACTTGTTGGTATATTTGGACAGGGGCTCGGGTGGGCCTAGATACCTCCCGGGTACCAAACGAGGCTAAAAACCAGCTGATGCAACTGCTGGTGCACCTGATCTGGTGTGACTGTAGGTGCGGTTGCCCAGTCGCAGGTGAGGGACCGCTCACCGCAGGTGCGGTAATCCCTTCGCAGGTGCGACCCCATCCCCACTCGTCTAGTTCCGCAGGGGCGAGCCCCAGCTCGCAGGAGCGAGATCGCAGGTGCGGTCGTCGAGCCGCAGGTGCGGAATCCCTGTAGGCTAGGCAGTATATATTTTTCAAAACTCGTGATTTCACCCCTCTCATTCATTTTCCACCACCTTTTTAGACTTGTGAGCTTGGAAAGAACACACCACGACCTGGCTACGGTTAAGGTAAGTTAATTCCTTCATAATACTAGTTTCATGTATGAATTATTAATGGGATTACCTACTAAATTGATGGAAAATAAAGAATTGGGTAGTAAAGTTAGGTTTCTTGAGAAAATTTGCGTATTGTCCGTTTAATGCTATGAATTCAAGTGGAAACTTCATATTAATGATCCTTAGGCTATGGGTGAGTGATTCCTTCGTGAATTTTGGGGATTCGAGCGTGCGGGCCCGAGGTCGAATTTTGGTATTTTTGGAAGGATGATAGAAAATGTATAATTAGGCTTTGGATTTGGTTTATTCAGTAATTACTGATGTTAATAAATCAATTATGTCTAGATATTATCGATTCGGAGTTGGATTTGAGAGGAAAGGCAGTGATTGAGGCTTGACTTGCATTTTGGAGCCGAGGTAAGTGTTTGGCCTAACCTTAGCTTGAGGGAATAGGTATAGAGTCTTATTTTCTAGGTGTAATTCATGTCCAACATATAGGTGAGGTGACAAGGACCTATATGTTGTGGTCAAGCATGCCCGTGGGTCAATTGTGATGAATCATACCGTGTTCTTAATATTCTCCGTACTATGTGTAATTGGTGATTTAGAAGTGATACATTGATGTTGTTTCAGGACGTGGGAAGTTATTTAGTTATTTGTTCAGTTTAGGCTTTTACTGTCGAAATTATATTTCTGAGCGAGTTTGGTTATAGCTGAGTCCCTTGCCGGGACGATAGAATTTGGTTGAGTATTTCTGTACACTTGAGATTTCATATTGTTAGTTTTCACATTATACGGTTGTATTTGTATTATTTATGCACGAGGGGACATGCTGTGCCGATTGTTTATTATTTATCGCACGAGGGGACATGCCGTGCCGATTGTTTATTATTTATCGCACGAGGGGCATGCCGCACTGATTATTTATTATGTATCGCACGAGGGGACATGCCGTGACGATTGTTTATTATTTATACACGAGGGGATATTCCATGTCGAGTGATCTTACTATTTATGCACGAGGGGACATTCCATGCCGAGTGATTGCGAGATTATGCATGAAGGGACATGTCGTGCGTGTTATTGTTCATTACCTGTTTTGAAATGTTAAATTCCTGTTTTTACTTTCACATTTCAATTATCACCCTGTTCTACTGTGCTAGTATTTGTTGCCCATTTTATCCCCAGCATGTTCTCCCCGTATCTGTTTTACTTGTTTATTTCCGTCGATATTTTCCTGTTATTATATAGAACTGCATAGGTATGTATATTGTCGGTCCTAGCCTCGTCACTACTTCGCCGAGGTTAGGCTCGACACTTACTCAGTACATGGGTTCGGTTGTACTGATGCTACACCTGTACTTCTTTATGTTGTGCAGACTACGCAGCCGGACCCGGTGGACACTGGCGGAGGGAGAATTCCATCACTCCATTCAGGAGATATCGAGGAAGACCTGCAAACGTTTGTGGGCCTTGGCGTCACCTTCTACCCTTCTCTTTCAGTTATGTCTTATTCTATTGTTTCAAAGACAGTCATATGTACTTATTTTCAGACCATTGTATTTAGTAATCTCATAGATAGTTCGTGAGTATGTGACACCAGTTTTGGGTTATATTTATGGGTTTTATTTCGAAGCTTGCTATATTAATTTGAACTTAGTTGACTTTCATATTGTTGACCACCGTTGCCTTAGTTATCTTGTTCATTTTATTTTTAATGAGTTTATTTAGTCCAAACGTTGGCTTGTCTAGCGGGTTCAACGTTAGGCGCCATCACGGCCTGAAGGTGGGATTTCGGGTCGTGACAAGTTGGTATCAGAGCTCTAGGTTGCTTAGGTCTCACAACTCACGGACAAACTTGGTAGAGTCTGAGGGATCGGTACGGAGACGTCTATACTTATCCCCCAGAGGCTGCAAAGTTAGGAATAACTTCGTATCTTTCATTCTCTGTCGTGCCATTTGAATTCTAAATACTAATTGAGTCTCAATTCTACTCTCTCGCAGATGGTGAGAATGCGTTCTTCCTCATCGACCGACCAGCAACCTTATCCTCCGATTGTAGCTCCTATGAGGGGCCGATGCTGAGGCTGTGCTAGAGGCTGAGGCAGAGCTAGAGCACTAGCTCCAGTAGAGGACCCACTGGTGGACTATGCCGGTGAGGTGCCTGCTCAGACGGTTCCAGTCGGACCAGCTCAGGTCCCAGAGGGGTTCATTGCTACCCTGGTGTTTCAGGACGCTCTAGTCCGCTTGGTGGGACTCATGGAGAGTATGGCTCATGCCGGTATTCTTCCTACTGCACTAGCCGTCTCTCATGCTAGGGAAGGGACCCAGACTCCTGCTATTCATACGCCAGAGCAGTTTGCCACTCAGTTTCAGACCCCAGCACCTCAGACAACTGGAGTAGCTCAGTCGGGTATTGTGGCACCGGCAGCGGAGGGAGAAACTATGTCAGCAGATGCCCTATGGAGACTAGATTGGTTCACCAAGTTATTCCCTACTACATTTACTGGTGCACCATCAGAGGATCCCCATGACTATTTGGACAGTTGTTATGAGGTTCTTCGGAACATGGGCATAGTGGAGTCCAATGGGGTTGACTTTGCTACATTTCGTCTTTCTGGCACCGCCAAGACTTGGTGGAGAGATTACTGCTTGACCAGACCAGCTGGGTCTGCACCTTTGACTTGGGCTCAGTTCTCCGAGTTAATCTTGGGGAAGTTTCTTCCAGTTACTTAGAGGGAGGATCTTCGGAGGCAGTTTGAGCGCCTCCAGCAGGGATCTATGTCTGTCACTCAGTACGAGACCATGTTCATCAATCTAGCCAGGTATGTTATTATGATACTCCCCACTGATCAGGAGAGGGTTCAGAGATTTATTGAGGGTCTGGCTCAGCCTATCAGACTTCAGATGGCCAGGGAGACGGGTACTGATATCGCCTTTTAGGATGCAGCCGACGTGGCTAGGCGCATTGAGATGGTATTATCCCAGGGTGGTGGTTAGGGGTCTGACAAGAGACCTCATCATTTCGGCCGATTCAGTGGTGCCTCATCTGGAGGCAGAGATTCCTTTCGCAGAGGTCATCCCCCTAGGCCTTATCAGTCGGCACTCCAGGTATCCCGCAGTGCACCTTTAGCTCCCATCAGTGCATCGGCGATTCATAGCTATCAGGGTGGTCATTCTGGTCGTCAGGGACAATTCTAGGGTCAGTATTCTCTGCAGCCAAAGTCTTGCTTCACTTGCGGTGGTATGGGGCATATTTCTAGGTTTTTCCCCCGAGGTTTTGGTGGTTCTTAGTATCAGGGTTCCGGTGCCATGGTTCCCGCATCAGGTGCACCCTCGCCCCCTCAGCCAGCTAGGGGTGGTCGTGGTGCTAGAGGTGGAGGTCAGACTCATAGAGGTGGAGGGCAGGTCATGAGAGGTAGGGGTCAGCCCGTAGCAGGTAGACCCAGAGATGTGCAGGTTGGAGGGGCTCCGCCCCGATGCTATGCTATTGGGGCCAGGTCTGAGGCTGAGGCCTCTGACGCAGTTAACACAGGTACGGTTCCAGTTTGCAGCCGAGATGCTTCGGTATTATTCGATCCGGGTTCTACCTTCTCTTAATGTGTCTTCATATTTTTCCCCTTATTTGAGCATGTCCCGTGATTCCCTGAGTGCTCCTGTATATGTGTCTACCCCGGTGGGTGATTCTATTGTGGTAGATCGAGTCTACCGTGCTTGCTTAGTAGTTATTGGTGGAATGGAGACTCAGGTTGATCTTTTGCTTCTGGATATGGTGGACTTTGATGTTATATTGGGGATGGATTGACTATCTCCCTATCATGCTATTCTGGACTTTCACGCCAAGACAGTGACCTTGGCCTTTCCAGGTATGCCTCGCTTGGAGTGGAGAGCGACTCCTAGCCATTCTTCTGGCAGAGTTATTTCATATATGAAGGCTCGGCGCATGGTCGAGAAGGGTTGTTTGGCCTATCTGGCCTATGTTCGTGATTTTAGTGCGGAGGTTCCTCCTATGGAGTCTGTGTCTGTGGTTCGTGAGTTTCCAGAGGTTTTCCCTGCTGACCTGCCGGGTATGCCACCCGACAGGGATATTGACTTTTGTATTGAGGTGGCTCAGGGCACTCACCCCATTTCTATTCCGTCGTATCGTATGGCCCCGTCAGAGTTGAAGGAATTGGTGGAGCAGTTGCAGGATTTGTTGGATAAAGGCTTCATTAGGCCTAGTGTTTCTCCTTGGGGTGCTCCAGTGTTGTTCGTTAAAAAGAAAGATGGCTCAATGAGGATGTGTATTGACTACCGGCAGCTGAATAAGGTTACTATTAAGAATAAGTATCCTTTGCCGAGGATTGATGATCTATTTGACCAGCTTCATGGTGCTACATTGTTTTTCAAGATAGACTTGAGGTATGGTTACCACCAGCTGAGGATTAGGGCGTATGATGTTCCTAAGACGGTCTTTCGCACTCGTTATGGGCCTTATGAGTTCTTGGTGATGTCATTCAGGTTGACAAATGCCCCCACTTCTTTTATGGAGTTGATGAACCGGATGTTCAGGCCTTATTTGGACTGGCTTGTTTTTGTTTTCATTGATGATATATTGATATACTCTCTCAGCCGAGAGGAGCATGAGGAGTACCTTAGAGTCGTCCTCCAGACTATGAAGGATAGTCAGTTGTATGCCAAATTCTCCAAGTGTGAGTTTTGGTTGAGTTCAGTTGCATTTCTTGGCCACGTGGTTTTGTCAGAGGGTATTCAGGTGGATCCCAAGAAGATTTCAGAAGTTAGATATTGGCCTAGACCCACTTCAGCTATAGAGATTCGGATTTTCTTAGGCTTATCAGGTTATTATCGCCGATTTGTGGAGGGCTTTTCATCTATCGCAACCCCGATGACCAGGTTGACCTAGAAGTGTGCTCAGTTCAGGTGTTTTGATGAGTGTGAGGCGAGCTTTCAGAAGCTCAAGACAGCCTTGACCACGGCACCAGTGTTAGTGTTGCCCACAGTTTTAGGACCGTATACCGTGTATTGTGATGCTTCACGAGTTGGGCTTGGTGCAGTGTTGATGCAGGATGGAAAAGTTATAGCCTATGCTTCTCGTCAGTTGAAGATTCATGAGAAGAACTATCCAGTTCATGATCTGGATCTTGCAGCTATTGTTCATGCATTAATGATTTGGAGGCACTATCTGTATGGGGTGCCATGTGAGGTGTTCACGGATCATAAGAGTTTACAGTGTCTATTTAGGCAAAAGGAGTTGAACATGAGGCAAAAAAGGTGGTTAGAGTTACTGAAGGATTATGATATTACCATTCTTTATCATCTGGGGAAGGCCAATGTGGTGGCCGATGCTTTAAGTCGGAAGTCAGTCAGTATGGGTAGTCTAGCTTATTTATCAGTCGGGGAACGACCTTTTGCATTGGATGTTCAGGATTTAGCCAACCGATTTGTGAGGTTGGAGGTTTCTGAGACTGGCAGTGTTTTGGCCCATACCGTGGCCCGTTCTTCATTGTATGATCGTATTCGGGACAAGTAATATAATGATTCGTCATTTATGTGTTCTTAGAGATACAATCCGGCACGGAGGTGCTAAGCAGGTTATGGTGGATAATGAGGAAGTTCTGCGGATGCAAGGCCGTATTTGTGTACCTGATGTTGATGGTATTCGTGAGTTGATACTATAGAAGGCCCATAGTTCCCGGTATTCCATCCATCCGGGCGCCGCAAAGATGTATCTGGACTTGCGGCAACACTATTTGTGGCGGAGGATGAAGAAGGATATTGTAACTTATGTAGCTCGTTGCTTGAACTGTCAGCAGGTTAAGTACGAGCACCAAAGACCTAGTGGTTTGATGCAGCAGATTCAGCTTCCTGAGTGGAAGTGGGAGCGTATCACCATGGACTTCGTAGTTGGACTCCCACGGACTCAGAAGATGTTTGATGCAGTTTGGGTTGTTGTGGATAGGCTGACCAAGTCAGCGCACTTCATTTTGGTATCAGTTTCATATTCAACAGAGAAGTTGGCAGAGATATATATGAGAGAGATTGTTCGATTGCATGGTGTTCCCTTATCCATTATATCAGACAGAGGTACTCAGTTTACCTCCCATTTCTGTAGAGTATTTCAGCGAGAGTTGGGCACACAGATTTATTTGAGCACAACATTTCATCCTCGGACAGACGGCTAGTCCGAGCGTACTATTCAGGTTTTGGAGGATATGTTGCGGGCTTGTGTTATTGATTTTGGTGGTTCATGGGACCAGTTCTTTCCTTTAGCTTAGTTTGCCTACAACAACAGCTATCAGTAGAGCATTTAGATGGCTCCGTATGAGGCGTTGTATGGTAGAAGGTGTCGGTCTCCAGTCGGATGGTTTGAGACAAGAGAGGCTAGATTGTTGGGTTCTGAGTTAGTCCAGGATGCCTTGGACAAGGTGAATAATATTCAGGATAGACTTCGTATAGCTCAGTCCAGGCAGAGGAGTTATGCGGATCACAGAGTTTGAGATTTGGCATTTATGGTAGAGGACCGGGTATTCCTTCGAGTGTCGGCTATGAAGGGCGTGATGAGGTTCGGGAAGAAGGGCAAGTTGAGCCCTAGGTACATTGGTCCATTTTAGATTTTGGATAAGGTGGGAGAGGTGGCCTACAAACTTGCCTTGCCACCTAGTTTGTCAGCTGTGCATCCGGTATTTCACGTGTCTATGCTCCGGAGGTATATTGCGGATCCATCTCATGTACCTGACTTCAGCGGTGTCCAGTTGGACCAGGATTTGTCTTACAAGGAGGAGCTGGTAGCTATATTAGACCGGAAGGTGCGACGATTGCGATCGAAAAGTTATCTTTCGGTTCGTGTTCAGTGGAGAGGTCAGCCTGTTGAGGCAGCTACTTGGGAGTCCGAGTCCGATATGCGGAGCCGATATCCCTACCTTTTCCCCGATTCAGGTACCCTTTTGTGTCTGTTCGAGGACGAATGTTTGTTTTAGAGGTGGAGATTGTGATGAGCCAAAAGGTCATCCTGTGTAAATTTGGCTAAAACTATGTTCCGAGGCCCCGAAAGCCTCTATTAATCTCACCTTGATGTGCGTGCGCAGCCCGGGCGCGTTGCCGGGAATCCTTGAAGGGGAAACTTGATAAAGAGTTGAATTTATAATAAATAATTGATCAAAGTTGAATTTGGTCAACATTTTTGGTAAACGGACCCAAACTCGTGATTTGACGGTCCCGGAGGGTCCGTGGGAAAATATGGGACTTGGGAGTATGCCCGGAATCGAATTTCGAGGTCCCAGGTCCGAGAAATGAATTTTTAAAGAAAATTATTTTCTGAAAATAATAAAGGCTTTTGAAAACGAATTTTGAGCTGAAACCCGTGTTACCGGACCCCGTTCCCCTAAATAAGACTTCCCATAGCAGCTTCTTGTGATTTGTGACTTGCGGGGACTGGTGGTTCAGGATTTGGAAGTGCTTTGAGCGGTATAGGAAAACTTGGTTCCTTAAGGTTGGCCTATTTGGCCAAGTTTGACTTCGGTCAAGATTTTGAGCAAACGACCTCGGAATCGAATTCCGACAGTGTTAGTAGCTTCGTATGATGATTTTGGACTTGAGCGCATGTTCGGAATGGGTCTTCGATAACCCGGGAGCGTTTCACCGCCCGATATAGAAATAAGGATTTCATTGAATTTGAAATTTGGTTTGGAACGTAATTTTATGATATCCAGGCCCGAATGAAATTTCGAGACCGGGAATAGTTCCGTTATGTAATTTATGACTTGTCTGCAAAATTAGATGTCATTTCAAATTGTATAGGTCAGTCCGGCGCATCGATATAGAAATCAAGAACTTGAAGTTTCTTAAGTTATGGTTTTTGGGGTTTGGGGTGTGATTTGGAGATTTAGCGTTGTTTTGGGTGTTCCGAAGGCTCGAGCGAGTCCGTATTATGATTTAGGACTTGTTGGTATATTTGGACGGGGGCTCGGGTGGGCCTAGGTACCTACCGGGTACCAAACGAGGCTAAAAACCAGCTGATGCAACTACTGGTGCACCTGATCTGGTGTGACCGCAGGTGCGGTTGCCCAGTCGCAGTTGAGGGACCGCTCCTGCGGTCCCAAGCATCGCAGGTACGACCCCAGGTGAAGTCCCCCATTCTCGCATGTGCGGACAAAGGTCCGCAGGAGCGGAACTGCAGGTGCGGTAATCCCTCCGCAGGTTCGACCCCAGCCCCACTCGCCTAGTTCCGCAGGGGAGAGCCCTAGCTCGCAGGTGCGGAATCCATGTAGGCCTGACAATATATATTCTTCAAAACTCGGGATTTCACCCCTCTCATTCATTTTCCACCACCATTAGAGACTTGTGAGCTTGCGAAGAACACACCACGACCTAGCTACTATTAAGGTAAGTTAATTCCTTCCTAATACTAGTTTCATGCATGAATTATTAATTGGGTTTACTACTAAATTGGTGGAAATCAAGAATTGGGTAGTAAATTTAGGGTTCTTGAGAAAATTCGCGTATTGTCCGTTTAATGCTAAGAATTCAAGTGGAAACTTCATATTTATGATCCTTAGGCTATGGGTGAGTGATTCCTTCGAGAATTTTCGGGATTCGAGCGTGCGCCCCTGGGGTCGAATTTTGGTATTTTTGGAAGGATGATAAAAAAGGTATAATTAGGCTTTGGAATTGGTTTATTGAGTAATTATTGATGTTAATAAATCAATTATGTCTAGATATTATCGATTCGGAGTTGGATTCGAGAGGAAAGGCTGTGATTGAGGCTTGACTTGCATTTTGGAGCCGAGGTAAGTCTTTGGCCTAACCTTAGCTTAAGTGAATAGGTATAGAGTCTTATTTGCTATGTGTAATTCATGTCCAACGTATAGGTGCAGTGACGAGTACCTATATGTTGCGGTCAAGCATGCCCATGGGTCAATTGTGATGAATTATACGGTGTTCTTGAAATTCTCTGTACTATGAATAATTGGTGATTTAGAAGTGATACATTGATGTTGTTTCATGACGTGGGAAATTATTGATTAATTGTTCAGTTGAGGCTCTTACTGTTGAAATTACACTTCTGAGCGAGTTTGGTTATAGCTGAGTCCCTTGCCGGGACGATAGAACTTTATTGAGTATTTCTGTATACTTGGGATTTCTTATTGTTAATTTTCACATTACATTGTTGTTTTTATATTAATTATCGCACGAGAGGACATGCCGTGCCGGTTGTTTATTATTTATCACACGAGGGGATATGCCGTCCTGATTGTTTATTATTTATCGCACGAGGGGACATGCCATGCCGATTGTTTATTATTTATTGCACGAGGGGACATTCCGTGCCGAGTGTTTATTACTTATACACGAGGGAACATTCCGTGTCGAGTGATTTTACTATTTTTGCACGAGGGGACATTCCGTGCTGAGTGATTGTGAGTTTATAGCACGACATGCCGTGCCTTTTGTTGTTCATTATCTGTTATGAGACGTTAAATTCCTTCTTTTACTTTTACATTTCAAATGTTACCTTGTTCTACCATGGTAGTATTTGTTGTCCCTTTTATCCCCAGCATGTTCTCCCCGTATCTGTTTTACTTGGTTATTTTCGTCGATATTTTCCTGTTGTTGTATAGAATTGCACAGGTATGTATATTGTTGTCGGTCCTAGCCTTGTCACTACTTCGTCGAGGTTAGGACCGGCACTTACTCAGTACATGGGGTCGGTTGTACTGATGCTACATCTGCACTTCTTTATGTTGTGCAGACCACGCAGCTGGACCCGGTGGACACTGATAGAGGGAGCATTCCATCAGTCCATTCAGGATACATCGAGGTAGACCTGCAGACGTTCGTGGGCCTTGGCGTCACCTTCTACTCTTCTCTTGCAGTTCTGTCTTATCCTATAGTTTCAAAGACAGTCTTATGTACTTATTTTTAGTCCATTGTATTTAGTAATCTCATAGACAGTTCGTGAGTATGTGACACCAGTTCTGGGTTATATTTATGGGTTTTATTTCGAATCTGCAATATTATTTTGAACTTAGTTAACCTTCATATTGTTGACCATCGATGCCTTAGTTATCTTATTCATTTTAGTTGTTAATGAGTTTATTTAGTTCAAACGTTGGCTTGTCTAGCGGGTTCAAAGTTAGGCGCCATCACGGCCTCCAGGTGGGATTTAGGGCCGTGACAACACTGGTCGCACCTGCGAAGTGGTTTCCATACCTGCGAAACCCCAGGTGCGGTATTTGGTCCGCATCTGCGTAAATTGTCAGCCCACTCAGATCTTTGTCACGACCCCAAATCCTAACAGGCCGTGATGGCGCCTATCGTGGAACTAGGCTAGCCAACCATCACTTTACTACGCATTTGTTCAATTATCATAGTTCACAAGTAAATGATAAACATGCAACCATAGCATCAATAATATAAATAAGTCTTAGCGTTCCCATATTAGCATAAACAAACCTCCCAAGAACTGGAGTCAATAGTCATGAGCATCTAAGAATAAATAAATCTAACTTTGCTAAAACTATAATATATGTCTCTGAATAAAATTCTAAAGCTAAATAGGGAAGGGAAATTGAGAAGCTGTGGACGCTGGACAACTACCTCGAAATCCCGTAAATTGCTGCTAATGAACAAGGCAACTACTGCTCCAAATCGGTACCTAAATCTGTGCACAGAGGCACAAGGAGTCTTTATGAGTACGCCAACTCAGTAGTAATAAAAATAAATCAAAGTCTGAGTAATATAAAACACGCAGTACAGATACATAAGTTCACAAAAAGCCAGTAAAACACCAAGTCACCAGGTAGTATTCAGCAAATACATAAGTTCGAAATCAGTTTCCAGAAATCCTTTGAACCAAGTGTAATATCAGAATATCTCAGTAAAATCCTCAGTAAAAACAAGTTTGAAAACTCAGAAAAAATCTTAGTAAAACTGCCCCACGAGCCATAATCATTTCTCATAGCCCATCAAGCAATCTCACAATCACTCTGCCCATCAGGCAACCTCACAATCACTCTGCCCATCAGGCAACCTCACAATCACTCTGCCCATCAGGAAACCTCACAATCACTCTGCCCATCAGGCAACCTCACAATCACTCTGCATAAGCCCCGCGGGCATCACTCATTAGGTACCTGCGCTCACTGGGGGTGTGTACAGACTCCGGAGGGGCTCCTACAGACAAGCGCTATAATAAGCCACAACATGGCATAAATCACACACAATATAGGCCCGCATCCTCACTCATATCATATCATCCTGAAAATATAGGCCAACAGCCTCACTCATATCATAACATCCTCACAATATAGGCCAGCAACCTGACTCAGTCAGACACTCTCAATTTTCCCTTCAGGCCATAATTATATCGGGTTCTCGACCCAAAAATAGTTTTTCATTTTCAAGAAGTAGTATCAAAATACTCTGAGTGTCAAAACAGTTTCACAGAAAAGACTGAGTAAAAATCATAACATATCAATGAGGATAACAACAAAATATCCCCAAGGGGTAAAGAAATCGGCACTAGGCCCCAAGCATGGCTTACAACCCAAAACATATCAAGTATATATAGTACTATTGGAAATAAGCTTTAAAAAGACGTTTCGCAACTCAATAGTTGCCTCTGTAAGGAATATATCCCCAAAGTTTCAACCTTTGCATTTCAAAACTCGTGAAAGGTTGCATAGTCCGGGGTTTCATACCCTCAGGACAAGATTTAAAGACATTACTTACCTCAAAACTAGCCCATAACTATTCTACAATGCGCTTGCCTCTCGAATCAACCTCCGAAGGCTCCAAATCTACCAAGTTCAGATTTTTATCATCAATATGTTCTTAAGGAAAAATTTCCAATCGAAAGATATCAAATTTAACCCAAAAATCCGTAATCGGTCAAAACAAGACCCCCGGGCCCGCATCCCGAAATTCAGAAATTTTCATACAAAAGTGTTCTTCGTCCTCTCACGAGTCCGTACATATAAAGAAAACATAAATCGGAGTTCGTTTGACCCCTCAAATCGACCCCTAAAGGTCTCATAATCTCAAGCCCTAAAACCCAGGAAGAACAAGGATTTCCCTCTTCAAATTTCGTTCCCAAAGCTCTTTTCCGTACAACAATGGTGCAAAATTATGTTTAGGTCGCGGAGGTTTAATTTATATATATGCCCAGGTATTTCCGCACCTGCGACCCTCTTAATCGCACCTGCGCGATCACACTTGCGGTCCTTTAACCTCACCTGCGAACCTTCCGCACCTGCGGTCAAACTTCCGCAGGTGCGGAAATCTCTGTGATTTCACACCAGCAGCTTTTTGCTGCAATTTCAAACTCCGAAATTCCCGTTAACCATCCAAAATCAATCCCGAGCCCCTCGGGACCCCAACCAAACTTACCAACATAACCCATAACATCATTCAAACTCAGTTGCACTCTCAAAACACCAAAACTAACATCAAAATACCCAATTTACCTCGGATTCAAACCTAAGAACTTTGATATTTCTAAAATCCACCAATGATGCCGAAACTATCCAAAACAACTGCAATTGATCTGAAATTTTGTAGACATATCCAAAATGACATTACGAACCTGTTCCAACTGTCGGAATTCCATTCCGACCCTGATAGCCTATTTTCCACTGCCGTCCAAAAATCGCCAAAAACTAACTTTGCCAGTTCAAGCCTAATTCTACACCGAACATCACAAAAATATTCCGGACACACTCCTAAGTCCCTAATCACCTACCGAAGCTATTCGAACCATAAAATCCGCATTCCGAGGTCGTTTACCAATAAGTCAACTCTCAGTTGACTTTTCCAACTTTCAAGGCTATCTTTAAGGACTAAGTGACTAAACTCTCACTACCACCATTCCGATTTCAAGCCTATCAACTCTAACACATCAATAACGGTATAATCAATCTATGACAAGCCATAACAGTAATTATAATACAAGTTCTACGTAACGACCGACCGGGTCGTTACATTCTCCCCCACTTAAACATACGTTCGTCCCCGAACGTGCCTAGAGTTTTTCCAAACACCACCAAAATTGTTGTGTAACCTACCATGCACATATTCGGAGGTGATTCCATGTCACCCTGTCCCATATAGGTCAATTAACACAACATAACTGAAATTTCATTATCAACTCCTGACCCATAAACATTAGAACTACATTTTCACTTCTGAGTCAATTCACAAGATCCAATTTTCACGACCATAATTTGAAATAGTCTGAACACGCTGTATCAAACCATACCCGTAACCCGAGATGAAATCACATAATATACTGCGCGACTCAACCACTCATAGCGATAACTCCTAACCACAATAGCTGTTCAAACAACTCAATATCGGTAGATACACTCTTATCAAACCATGCCTTGCTCTAACTCTTCCATATACTGTCGGTGATGAAAGAAACACGTATAAACCAGCAACCTTTCGCCTGATCAGTATCAATACCATCCAGATCCATAACTTGCACAACTCGTGCACTCAATAATCACATACCGAGAGCTCAATTCATTAAATAAAGAAGAATCACACGAGAGGGTTATCCTGCCACTAACAATTACCATTACCACATTATGCTAAAATCCTGATACACATCGTGGAACCATATCACACAAATCTGACACCAACGATCATACCTCTACCTAGCTGAGCTGAAAAGCGTGATCCCATCCAACCGCTGGACCACATGACGCACTCCAAGCCACCTTGATCAAAATCAATAACCATGAGAAATTCGACATCAATTACTCAAAGGGAATTTCCATAACCACAGGGAAATCGGACGATACCATGCCACCCGAACCAGAAAGAACATAACCTATACATCTCACCGGGCAACATCCCATTAACTTACCTTACTCAATACTCGCTAGCCCTTATAGAACCGCACCCTATGTACATATAACCAACAATAACCACTCCTCGAAACACCGAAAGGCAACCCATAGATCACTCTAAAACACGAATAAGATCAATGACAATCAAATGGTACATCTTTCAACCATAGCAATTCGGAGTCAACAATTCTGACCTGTTGCAAAACACACACACACATACCACGCCTATCAATAACTCTAAATCATCTCTGGTCACCCACAATAGATAGATAGCTCTCCGAAATTTCACAATGACTGAGTCATGGCACATAGCTAACATATGACTAACATTGCTCGCATCTTCATGGTCTACAACCACAAAATAACTTGTTCATGAGAACTCCCAGTCTCGAAATCCATAAAGCACACCAATTACCATATCTGATCCCAGCTGCACCACCCGAATATATAACATGTCTCCAATACTCAATCATTCCACGGGGAATACCCCTATAATTATTCTGTTCCCCCGAGAAAACTCGAATATCAATAGTCGATCCAACAAGAAAGCAACGCAATACTAATGAAGCACCCTTAACTCCACACATTTACCTTTCTGGAATGTATACCCTCATCAAGCCACCCAATGGTGGTATCACCTACCTAGTAATCTGAAACTGCCAGTTCTGACCTTCCTTCCAGAACTAAACCGTGAACTCACATATGCCACTCTCCACTATACACAAGATACCGCATACGCGGTGCAATCCTATGATAAATATGAGAACTTCATGCTCCCTTTCTAGCCACAAACAACTACGTACCCAACTAGCCAAGAACCTTCCATTGATCCCATTTAGAAGAAAAATCACTATACATCACATGGCCCTCACGCCCGTAGAAATATACATCTCCGACCGTGGTAGAAATCATCAAGAACTCCCGAATCACATTTGTACAACACCAATCTGTCAGGACTGAATCCTTCTAACTCAACCAAGCTACGCATGCCACCAAATTCCAAGAGAATTGCTAAGAAACACTTATAACAACTCATTACCTTATAAACACCCAAAGAACTAACCATATCTCTTATCATGTCGATCTGACGTACTACCAAGCTGTCCTATTTATCCAAGTTCCTTCTGACTTACCTTCGAATTGATACTTCTTCTTGCCATAATACCGCAATTCTAAATCCCGACTCACCGTACGAAACCCGAGCATAAAAATATACCGTCTAAGGCTCATAAGCCGTTGAATACTCCCTCAATTATCCCCAAATGCACCATATTAGAAATACTTACCCTAAAGAGACTTCCTACGAATTTAAAGTCATTACCTTCACTTTCCTGATACTGATGGATGGAATCCATGATATTGAAAATACCTAAAAGCCTTGACACCTTCCCCGTAAATCTCAGTTGTAGCCCCTTTCACACCTTGAAGATCCTCGATCACTATATATGACCTTGAATCCGTCTGAACCATTCTCGAAAGTCATTTACTATACGCAATTTCAATTACACTAACCAAGTAAACAGAACGACTTGACCCCGCTTGCAATCCACATACTAGGAAAGTAATCCGCCCCTTGGAAGCAACAAGAACGCTTATACATTGCACGCTCTACCCTTACCAGTACAACTCCATCATTCAATGAATTCCACTATCCGTCAAGTACATTACAACTTGGATCGAAGAAAGTTCCGTCACTCGAGTCATTCATAGACTCCACCTCTGTAGGTCATATCTGATTCACCAATATACCTCGCACCGAAACCAGTACAACACACAAATCGTGTAATCAACTTATCATTAACGGACTCCAACACTTGGCTCAAAGCCAAGGATCAAGACAAACAATAACTTACGATGCCCACACATTATCACTGCCACCATACTGTGGTGAGGTTCAACTAAATCTTCCATAAGCTTATATGAACCAAACCAGCTAACACTCAACTCGTTTGCAAATCTCGTATTCACCATTGCAATGATCATGCCAACTCCCACAAGAGATCTAAACTCAATTTACAACATATATCATTTACTGATAGAGAGGACTTACTATAGATAAACATAAGGGTCACACACCTCAGGACAACCCGTAGGAGATACCCCTGCCTGCTTAACCTCAAAATGATATCTCCCTATACACTCCGAAAATCATAGATATTACGCAATCACTATACCTTCCTACATTAGAACACAACCATTTCCTGCCTCTAAGACATCCCATTTAGCGGTATAAGAACCTGAAGCTGATCGCAATACTAACACTGGGGTTGTGGTCAAGGAATCTTGAGCTTCTGGAAGCTCTACTAACACTCGCCTGAACAAATAGATACCTTCACTGGACACCACGTGTCCCAAGAATGCTACTGAACTGAGCCAAAAATTCTCACTTGGAGAACTTCGCACAAAGCTTCTCCTCCCTATATCCTTGTGATACCATCATCAAATGCCGTGTATGCTATCCCTGGCTACGTGAGTACGACATTATTCCATCAATAAATACAATAACAAAGGAGTTCAATCACTGCCTGAATACACCGCTAATCAAATACATGAATGCTACTGGAGCATTGGTCAGCTCAAAATACATTCGCAGGAACTTAGAACATAACAGCAAGACCCACTTCACTCCACAACCAAACTACACGAGAGTTCCTTCAATACTCATAACTCGAAGCCATATTCTAACTCAATACAGAAGTCAAATAATCAATGGTTCTTGCCACATCTCCCGCCAATTCATTTTGGTCACAATCAAACAACCTGAATACATCTAACTATCCGATCACACTCACCATATAGTCATCTAGTCACAAAGTTCCATCAATAAGGACACAAACAGACATATAAGTCCCCCAACACATGTGCTCACCCAAATGAAATCTCAACACCCAAGCCACAGACAAAATACGGCCTCAAGTCCTTCCGACTGGCCCATTATTAACATGTTAAAAATCACATCTCACCCATGAAATTCACAAGTCGCCGACGCACAACTGATACCAAGCGCTCGCGTGCGCATTCGAATACATGAAAGGAATTCAAAGAGGTACGTTTTTGGCTGAATAAATGGATTCATACGATAAGAATTCAAGAATGTGGAATGTTTCCTAAGGGTTCTGCAACCTCACGAAGATAAGTACAGACGTCTCCGTACCGATCCGCAAGACTCTACTAAACCTGCTCATGACCGTTGAGTCCTATGTAACCTAGAGCTCTGATACCAAATTGTCACGACCCCAAATCCTAACAGGCCGTGATGGCGCCTATCGTGGAACTAGGCTAGCGAACCATCACTTTACTACGCATTTTTTCAATTATCATAGTTTACAAGTAAATGATAAACATGCAACCATAGCATCAATAATATAAATAAGTCCTAGCGTTCCCATATTAGCCTAAACAAACTTCCCAAGAACTGGTTTCAATAGTCATGAAAATCTAAGAATAAATAAATCTAACTCTACTAAAACTATAATATATGTCTCTGAATCAAATGCTAAAGCTAAATAGGGAAGGGATAAGGAGATGTTGTGGACGCTGGACAGCTACCTCGAAATCCCGTGAACTGCTGCTAACGAACAAGGAAGCTACTGCTCCAAATCGGTACCAAAGTCTGTGCACAGAGGCACAGGGAGTCTTTATGAGTACGCCATCTCAGTAGTAATGAAAATAAATCACAGTCTGAGTAATATAAAACACGCAGTACAGATACACAATTTCACATAAAGCCAGTAAAACACCAAGTCAATAGGTAGTATTCAGCAAATACATAAGTTCGAAATCAGTTTCCAGAAATCCTTTGAACCACGTGTAATATCAGAATATCTCAGTAAAATCCTCAGTAAAAACCAGTTTGAAAACGAAGTAAATCATAGTTTGAAAACTTAGTAAAAATCTTAGTAAAACTGCCCCTCGGGCCATAATCATTTCTCATAACAATATCTTTCAGTATTAGCCCATCAGGAAACTTCACAATCACTCTGCCCATCAGGAAACCTCACAATCACTCTTCCCATCAAGCAACCTCACAATCACTCTGCATAAGCCCCGCTGGCATCACTCATTAGGAACCTTCTCTCACTGGGGGTGTGTACAGACTGCAGAGGGGCTCTTACAGCCCAAGCGCTATAATAAGCCACACCATGGCATAAATCACACACAATATAGGCCTGCAGCCTCAGTAATATCATATCATCCTCACAATATAGGGCAGCAGCCTCACTCATATCATAACATCCTCACAATATAGGCCAGCAGCCTCACTCGGTCAGACACTGTCAATTTGCCCTTCAGGCCATAATTATACCGGGTTCTCGACCCAAAAATAGTGTTTCATTTTCAATAAGTAGTATCAAAATACTTTGAGTGTCAAAACAGTTTCACACAAAAGACATAGTAAAAATCATAACATATCAGTGAGGATAATAGTAAAACATCCCCCAAGGGGTAAACAAATCGGCATTAGGCCCCAAACATGGCTTACAGCCCAAAACATGTAAAGTATATATAGTACACAGTTCGGGACGGAATAAACAAATCGTAGGTCAAGGCTCAATAATTCTGACACGGAATTGGTAAATTATACACAGTTAATTAATTAGTTTATTTCTTTCTTTATTTATTTAATTATTATTAGTATTACTTTTATTATTATTATTTATTCATTTATTCTTATGAACATTATCATTATGGTATACATGAATTGTTGAATACACCTAACATGCCTGACCAGTACTATAAATTTTTTTTAACTCACACGGGAGAATTTAAACACAAGGATTTTCATCACAAGGGCCTTGTCCTTACATAACTTCCACCGCGGCTCGTAGCCCGATTTAAACATCTCAAATCATATTACAATGCGAGGATCTCGTCCTCAATTCTGAATCACAAGCAACATGCGCATCGTGCCACTCGAAACCTTCCCTTTTCTTCCTTTCAATATTTTCCGTTAAACAAAATTACAACACGTAATGATAGACACATTTATCTCCATAGAATTTCTCAATTCAAGTATTTTNCAATGGGGCACGTAGCCTGAGTGTTATGATGAAATATGACTCTCTCAAGTCTGGGACAGTTTCTACCACTAGTCGCAATAAAGTATCAACTTTCCCTGAGTCGCACGAAAATTTTACAATCATAATTGAGTCCTTAAATGAGTCTAGGGAATCGATCTCTGGCTAGATGAATCGAAGTAGGAGTATGATGGGCTAACTTATCGAACCTGATGGAAAATTTTGACACCGTCATATGATCTGACATAACCGTTCAAACCTTATGTGCCACGTATTATGGAGAGTCTGAGAAAAAAACTCTTTCAAAAGCATTTATGAGAACTGAGTCA